>JAODKM010000040.1:8262878-8274835 GCA_026780845.1 Petrocephalus sullivani | reverse complement strand
ACACCCCTAAATGCATTGAAGCAACTGCCATGTGATTGGTTGATTAGATAATTGCATTAATGAGAAATTGAACAGGTCTTCCTAATAATCCTTTAGGTGAGTGTACATGCATTATATACATATATATAATCAGTATTCTATAAGTTAGTTAAGAGGTTGGTTGGAGTCAACACAGAAGACATAGTCTATCCAACAGCCTCTGGTGTCAGGTAGGCGTGTCTGCCACATCATATGACACACAAATAATAAGAATGTGCTTGGAATAAGAGAAACACAAAAACAGCACTTCAAAAAATAGATTAAAAAACAAGAACTATACTTGTCTGATGTGGGGATAATGGGACATTAGCTGACTCGTTTGTGAAACACAGTGTTCACAATTCCGGAAAGGAGTTTCACAGTGTTTTGTTTTTTAACCAAATACTGCAGATTAGGCCTGTTTATCCCATGGTTTTAAGTTTTGTGTGAACATGCAGTGCTTTAATCTGCGCTCTGCATTTTACACTCTAGGAATTAAAATGATGCCAGTTGTTTGTACTGGCAAGTGTTATTAATAGCTCGAACAAGAACAAGAACTATACTTGACTGATGTGGGGATAAATACTGTTTAACTGGTTTTGTATAAAGCATTTCATGAGCCTGTATTTAAATAAACTCACATAAATAACTATATTTCTAATTGTACTATTTGTATAATTTCTACTATTACTACTATTACTAATGGACTGGGCAAACACATTTGTTTGTGTCAGCCATTAGTACTGTTATGTCTTCCTCTGATTAGCTGTATAGAATAGATACATTACTTAGCAATAAAGTATATCAGTACTGAAAATACAACTTTGACAAATAAACCCAAATGCATCTGTTCTTCTTGTTTGTGCAATATTTTAATAGAAATGTACATGACGTTAAACATCAGGTATAAATCAGTATTCCAGTTTTAATGCATTTTAGTACGACCGGCTTTTCTCTTGTCCTACTTGTGTTCAACAATTAAAGTAAAACGGCAAATAAAACAGAACGAAATGGCACTGATTCAATATTTTAATTCAGCAATAAAACTCTTTGAAGCACTAAAGCAAGCTTTTTCCCTATTAAGCAAATAAGGCACATTTTGGAATGCCATTTTATGGACATTTAACAGAAGAGTTGTACATTCTTTGCACATTCCCAGCAAAAACATCATCCTCGCCTGCCACTCTGTGCTCTGCCAATTTCCATTTTAGCATTAGTCTTTATACAAAAAAGTAAGTTACAAAACATTAATAAGTAAACACTGATATCTAATGTATAAGAAAGAAGTGTATGTCAGACTGTGTTATTCCATTGCCCCGTGGTTTTCTTCGGGAACCCACAAAAAACAGTACAATAATTCGTTAGTTGTTATACATACACACACAATATCTGAAATACAGCAACAGTTAGTATTCTGGTGTAGGCTAGGATACAATAAAACTAATGCACTAAAAGTTACACAAAAACTTTTCTTCCAAGCAATATGAAAGATATGCACATGCAATCACAATCAAACATGAGCCCTTGCACAGCAGATCAGCTGTGCTTTCCTAGCTATACAATCAAAATCGACATTAGCCCCTTCACGATAATGCTTTAGTAGATACTGCATACTAGAACGCACACTTTCTTGTGCTTTAATATAGTGGTGAGCGTTAAACTACAAAACGGAGCAATGTGTGTTCTGTATCTCTGAAAACAACTTTATTACTGTTGTCTGATTATGTCTGCATAGCATTACTTTGCGTTAGCATACTCTATTGCTTTATGCAGTTAACGTTAGAGGTGTAATACTGCCCTTTAAAAAGATAAGCATAAATGTTTCAAAATACACATATATGAACTCTGATAGGCATATAAAACACATACACATTAAACACTTGAATAATATTGTTAATACTGATCATATATTCATCCATACACATTAAACAACAGAAAATGGCTTTAAGAGAGCAAGGGTATTTAATAATTATGTACCAACCTTCATATAATAATCTATGTAGACAACAATATTTTCTTCTTAGTGTAGTTTTGTTGCATATTTTATACAGAAAAAATATTGTAAAAAAAAAAAAAAGAAACCTTCCATAAATATTTTCTGTAGGATATACCCTCAGATTGTAAAACATTAGAAAAACTCCCAGCTTTGTTTATACTTCAACAATAGGCCCTTTTAAGGAAAAGCTTTGATATTGCAATACAACATTTTAAAACAACTAATATTCTATGTTGAAAATGATGGCCTCCAAATATATACATATAACAATCATTGCAAAGATCTGTCCGGGGAAGAACTGTATTTTTTGCAATTGTTCCAAAAATGTTAACATCTAGAGAGGTTTCGAAAGTACATACATTGTTCATAGAAAATGCAAGGAACAGTAAAAGTCAAGTACATGTCTCTCAAGGCAAATACGTCTGCAAGCAATTATGCTGTCAAAAAACAAGAACCTTTTCCTCGCTCTTTACATATTTTCAAAGCACTCTACCTACTCAAAATGTCTCTCCTAGATAGCATCAATGGCCAGAGAAAGGAGTTCTGAAACCACAAATCACATAATTGTTTTTTATATAGGTTTCCAACAATTCCGAGCTTTCAAGGCATTTAAGGCCCCTCATAGTTTTTGTGCTAGCTCCTTTGGCTCAGCTTGATGTCTGTCTGTTTGTTTGTTTGTTTTGTTTGCATTATAGAAATAGGGATAGAGCACAGTATAGAAAAAGCCATTATAGTGCTGACATTTTCTTTTTCCAGACTTCAGTGGAAGAAGTAAATAACCACAGTTTCATATTACTCCATCAGATGATACCTACGTCTAATCCGCATGAAAACCAAAACAGGCCACTAGACTTTCCTTCAGAAATTAAGACAAACAACAAAAGTACAATTAGAAACAAATGGTAGGTGGGGAAATTTCATAATATGATACTTTTTAATTTTTAAATAAAGCCATTGAATTGACATTGAGTTGATCCCAACGATACATGGGTAACACAACCTGTTTTTTCCCCACAATGTCAACATTATAGGAAATGGTACTGTACCTCAAGGATTCCTACGCAATTGTAAACTTAGATTTTTAATTTTTCCTGTTAATATTGATTTTGTGACTGTAGAAAGTATGTTTGCCTGACCTACCTTCCCTTATACACACAAATAACACTAACATATTCTCATATCACTCAGCCCATTTGACTCCATCCACTGTTGCTAATAACATTCATGTGTAATGTTCTGTTTACAAATCGTTTTAGCGATTACTGTTTCACATTCCAAAATTTCACATTACAGGCCTGTTCAAATCTATTAAATTACCTGAACTGTTTATTTCGCACCTTGTAAATTATCAACTGTAAAAATAGATACAATATATTAGGCTACATACCAAAAATTCAATCACGGAAATGTTGTCAATTTATATTAATACGAGAAATGCCTATAAAGGATTCATTTGCAAAGCAACCCAAATGTGTTTAAAGACATTTCCACAGATTTTTTTTTTTTATTTAATAATTCTGCACTACTTGTATTGTGGTCAGCAGAAAGATTTTGTTCATTACTGATGATGGTACAAATTAAAGTGATCACTTGGCCTGTAAGGAATAAGTGCATTTAGAGCTGGTTTTGAATAAATCAAATGATGTCTGCCTTTATAACAGCAGTGCTACAATTGTTTTTGCCTGCTAGAAATATTCGTTCATATATTTAAGTCGAGAAGGGGAATCAAGGAAAACATTAGCTAATCTGGCATGCCAAGGATGACTTCTGAATAGTTTTTAAAAATAATTTTATGGGAAACCTTATCTTGTCATATCATTTCATAATTTCCACATTTGTATTCTGGATGTTTACATTTCCCATTGAATTAAAAAGGTACTTATTTTTTAAATTTTAAGCAGCTTATAACTTCTATAATGCCTGTATACTTGTAGGCTACATTTTGAAGGTACTTCGGTTAACAATGGAATAAATCGCTTAAACAATGGAATAAATCAGTTAAAGGATTTAAACCTGTCATAAACCCCAAATATTTTTCTGATGACATTTTTTCCGATGCCACACAACATCCAACTTTCTGAGTTTTCCTGCCATATTCGAACAGTAAACAGAATCCCTTTAAAAACTTTAAGTTTCCATTTTCACATTTCCGCTCCATGCTCACTGCTCTGAGATACGTCACGGTACACAGTGAACCCCTATTACATTCTCTGCGTTCCACTAAACACCCGAAATGGAGATTATCATCTCCTCCCCCAGTTTGCTTAATTACACATGTCTTCACTTAACGTGTCTATTAAACAGTGGCATTTAATTGTAGAATCAATAAAAAAGAAAAAAATCTTCTTGCTTTGCAGGGTGGCCTGGAGCCCGTCCCAGGCAGCATAGGGCACAAGGCAGGGGAACACCCTGGATAGGATACCAGCACAATAAAAATCACAATGGCCGATTTAAAGACTCCAATATGCCTAACTTTGTCTTTGGACTGTAGTATTAAACTGGCATACGCAGCAGAAACCTAAATAGCAAAGAGGGAACGTGCAAAACTCCCAACACAGATTCAGAGGTGGGAATCTAACCCTCAAACATAAATATCTGAGACAACAGTGCTACTGATTCAGGCAGTTTGGAGATGGACGGATGTTAAATAACAGATAAAATAAAAAAAAAAAAACTCTGCACGAACAGCACATCATACAACATCTGCTAACCATGCATGTGCATTTCAATGTTAAAACACACAATATGATGCCAGAAGCAATTAACTGCAGCTTAATCAGTCCATTAGCTTTATTTGTTAAACCCCAAAATGCTGCTTTGTCCTTTGGTTCGGGACGCCTAAAACCTCCCTAAATTAAGGACATGTTCGCACCTGTAAAATAATTACAGACAATGTGCAGTTCAATTGCTTTCCCATGTGTTTCAAATCAGTTACCACCCACTTCAGACATAAAGTTACCCTTTATTCTCTGACATTTAACGGCAGATGAAAAGAATTGCGTTTTAAATGCCTCTATGTGGTAACCGTTGGCCTCCCATTTGGAAATTTTTAACAATTGTTATTTTCCTTGAAATTCTACCTTGATGTATTTTTTTCCCCTGTGTCAGACATTCTATGACACAATGACCAAAAGAAACTGCAGACCTGTTTAACCTCTCGCCTGCTGGCCGGGCTGTTACCGAAGCCCTGCTACGTGACCTTACAAGTTCATGGCAATATCCTCTATGACAGATTATATAAGCTGCTCACGGACAGACCAATTCAAACGTGCAAGGGGGGGGGGGTTCAATTAGACCGCTTTCGTGTCGCTCATATAACAGACTGGCCAAGTGTCACTGTGTAGATTGTTAAAATTGTTTTTGGTTTACTGGTAAATGGTGATTTATAATTACCTAGTGATTTTGGCCAAGCCAACTGAAATGCGCCTTTGGCAGGTTACGGGTTACGTGCAATGTTCAAACCATGCGAAAATGAAATGAATGATTTCATTTTAGTTTCTCACCCCCACCATTAGATATTATTTAAATCGGGGTCAATTTAATACACAAGAATATAACTGCAGTGCTTTTCATCTTTTCATTCCTCAGACTTTCCAGAAACAAAATGGCCACCAAGCATCATTTTCGGAATACCCATCATGCACCCATACCTGACAACTTCCTACTTGAACAGTAAAATTGTCCTGAGTTTAACCGGACTTCTGATAAGCACTGCTTCAAATCGCATCAAACTAAGTCTTCCCACCTGAATGTGGGAATTTGAGACAAACTATTTGTTTAATGTTGCCAGACTACTCTCAACATTATATGTGAACATTGAAAACATAGCTAGTTGTCTGAAATTAAAATCAGACATACAGAATTTTTGAAAGATGGGTAGAAACTTCTTTGTTTTAAGGGCATATGCTTCAACATTTACTATTTACTCATTGCAAGTCAAAATCAAACAGGATTTTCAGTTTTCCTATCAAATAATACTGTGCGTTTTAATTATAAAACAACAGCACACTATATTAACTGATATCTTCATATATAAATTATGTATGTATATATTTCGGGGTTCAACAAATTAACAGAAATATACAATAGCATATCTACTTCAAAAATAATGAATTATTTGCCAAGCAGACTAATGCTTATTTAAAAATTCATAGCATTACAACTGAATCTACAGTAGTTTCTAATGATGTATGGAAATCGTTACAATAGGTATATATGTCCCAGTTAAAATAGTCAAATTGCACGACACAAACACTAATTCTACTCTACAATGAAGACACGGTAGAACTCCAATAATAAATACAACACACAAGCCAGGGATAAACTTTTCATAATCCCTCAGTTAATTCACAGTTGATAAGATGTGCTGCTGACCCACTGAAGAGGAATTATAATGGCGCCGAGAGCCGTATTAAATTATTAGCAAAAATATAAACTTGTGAATATTCAGCATATCTATATATTTCACTTGGAAGGGAAAATGGAAAATTATGTAAACAAAGTCAATAGACCCCACAATGAGGTAATCCATTGCAACTGATACGGGCAGCAATACTGTCAGTGACATTGTAGTGTTAAAACAATCTCTCAGTTATACACATACACAGATAAACTTGTTACATAATACTGATTATTTAAGGCCTATGAGCAAATAAAATATATACAGATCAAATTTGGCAAATTTCACTTCTTAAAGAGCACTTTGTGGGTGACCTGCAGATTGTTACGGAAAGGGCGGGGTGGCGACCTTGAGGAGACCTTCATTCTGAGATTATTGCACACGGCGGCAGTAGTAGCCAAGAACTTTGCATTTTTCACACAAATGCTGAGGGTGCTCTTTGCTCTGGTCCGAAACATCCAGGCCGTCGGGTTTCTCCAAAGGGCGCTGTGCAGAGAAACAAACAAACATGCAAACAAAAGCAACATGAATGTACGGAAATGATGAGGGATATTCTCAAGGGTAGGTTTCGAGGACATGACACCGCTTTATCAATTTTCCAGTTCCTTTCTGGATACGGATTGTTTGGGTTTTGTATACAGTCATATTTAAATTGAAAAACTTCTTACTATGTCTATTAATAAATACAGACAGTCCCCAGGTTACAAACGAGATCTATTCCCTAAGTCTGTCTTTAAGTCAGATTCGTAGGTAAGATGGAAAAATCATAACAGTAACTATAACAATTATATTTCCTGTGTCAACATTCCATTAAAGAACTTCTGATAAATTTAACGATTATCCTACGGTCACAATTCTGGCACAGCTGAAAAAAAAATGGTTCCCAGAACTAGATTTATATGTGCTCAAGTCTGAGTAATCAATTATATACTAAGCAGACACTGATTTAGTCTATCTATTGTGATTAAAGTAAAAGTGAACGATGCCCTGTGTGGGGGAAAACTGTATCGGGGATTGCGTTCTTGGAACTGATGCTAGAGACTGCAGAAATGCCTTTCAAAGCCAAGAACGTTTCAGACCGCTGTCATAAACTGTTAAATGCCAATAAAATGTGACGTTATAAACATCCACACAGCGAAAGTGAGCTTTAGCACAAAGAATGAGGCAGAGTGTGTGTGATGCCTATGTTGCTTTGGTAACTGGCAAAGCACTGCACATACAGTACACTTAGACAACCAGAGGAGAGCCCAGCCGGTGGGTGTTTTTAACATTGATCCCATTTGTGTGCTATGCTCTCAAACTTCAACTGTCCACAAGCAATTCTGTTCAACGGACTTAAACTGCCTTATGTATACCGTACATTAAATTAACCATTCACATACATGATTTAACATACATGACAAAATCAGCCATGGCAGGCTTCCCCTGCAGCAAGGCATCTTTAAACGTTTTACACCCTTTTATTCAATGCATCACATTCATTATTTACATTTTACAGTTTACCCTGGCATCAAGCCTCAACATATCTCGAGAAATTATTGGTAATTAATTACTTAATTTAAATTAATTACTAATTATTGGTAAAATCTGCCAGGCCAGTTAATTCCTGATAGATGTGAAATGCTAACATGGATCTGGAATCCAAAATCTCACGAAAACACTAACCCAAGGAAGTGTAACTGTTTGGCCAGTGCCTAGCCAGTGAGGTGTGCTTTGCTGTACATTTTTCTCCATTGGCCACAAAGCATAGTTTGTTATTCTTCCTAGTTTCATATATCGTCTACATCATGAACACCGCGCCATGATTTGGGAAATACAGGGGGGGGAGGTACAGCGTTTGCTGGATCCTGTGACTGCTAAATGCTTTTCAGAGAATGTTTCTCAAGAATCTTCTAAGGCACTGCAGAGTGTGTGTGGGGGGGGGGGTTGTACTTGGAACTGAGCTCGGGATAAATCTTACTCAGTGACAGAATTTCCTCCCCATTAAACTGCTCTAACGTTCTACCCTAGAAAAGAGAGAAAAGCTCTCAGAGGAACGACAATATGGTCTCCGCAGTGTCCCAGCTTCCTAGCTAGCGATTTTTAGGCTTTATTCTCTATTTAGTGTCCCCCTTAGCATTGTGGATGATGCCGTCTTCCCAGGGACGCGCAGTGCTTTAGCGAAAGGCACATACCAAGCTAGTGAAAACAAGCCTAGCAAATGAATGAATGCATTCTCTCATTTTTATACATGGAAAGTGAGATGCTGTCCATATATAATTTGGCATGATGTAAGCATCCCCTGCAGTGGCTACAGAGGTACAAGATAAGCATTCTCCACAACATGAATTGTCAGTGAAAATACAATTGACGAAGTTTATTAATTCTGTACATACAGTATGTACACAGGCTGGCAGGAACTACACTGGTTAAAGGCACAGCCATGTAAACTTGAAGGTTTAACTTGCTGTTGCACGTCTGGGAGAAACACTTAAGCTGAATTGCTTTGGCTAGAATATCCAGCTGTATAAATGTATTAAATTTTAAGTTGCTTTGGCCAAAAGAACTGGCTAAACCACTAAAGAAACCAGTAAAACTTAACATTCGATTTGAAATCTTAACATAATAGATGTTTGAACAGTAATTAAACAGATTTGGAAGCTCAGTATTATAAGGTCAGAGTATTGGACATCTCTGATTTGCTGATAATACGAAAGTCTATTGTAACAGAGGCGATTTAATAAGCTTTTTGTTAGAGGGTTGGTAAATGTTCTGCTTATTAGATTCAACGTTATAAATCCTTGAGAAAATATTCAGTGAATATACTACAGTCATTTTTTAAAGATTGTGCTGCCTATCTGTACACCCACCCGTCTATTTTCTGTAACTGCTTGTATATTCTGATTTTAAAAATGTGGAGCATTAAAACTAGCAGACACAACAAAGAAGATAAAAAAATAGATGCTCCTCAACATGAGAGGAGGTTACATTCCAACAGACCTATAATAAGTTGAAAATATCATAAAACGGTAGAGTATGAAGATATGGCTTGGGCATTCAGCACACATGATGGACCTCGGAAAATTTGGTTAAACATGAGAAAAAACTGCACAATGTGTTAAATGCTATGAGAGATGTTTACACTCAAAATCGCCACAGAGACGAAGCGTGGTTGCATCGACGTTGCCATCACCTGGTGTCAGTAGAAGGTATCGTATAGCATATCGCTAGCCCAGGAACAGATCAAAATTCAAAGTTTGATGACTATTGAATGTGCATCACTACTGCACCATTGTTAAGTCAAAATAGCATACGTTGAGCCATGGTAAAGTGAGGAGCATCTGTATTGATTTAAGCTTTTAATTGGAATGATTCCTGAAGATGTCAGCAGCTCCTCATACATACCTGCTTGTGTGGGTAAACATTGATATGGCACTTGATACATTCTTGTCCCATGTTGGCCCAGGAATTGCCGCTCATCCACTTCCTCTTGCATTTCGGGCATTTATACTCCCCAAAGCATCTTTTCTTCCCTTGATATGGAGTCAGACCTTCCCCCTTGGGCCGAGCCTGATGAGACATCAACAACAACATTCAGACGTATAATAAAACAGTGTTTGGCTAAGGGTTACGCAGTGGCGGCCTAAAGGTTAGGGAAGGGTACTTGTGATTGATAGGTTGCTCCTTTAGGGTGAATTAGCTGCCCACTGCTATGTCATATAGGGGTTAAATGGCGAGGACACATTTTGGTGTGTCAACAATGACAGTCACATAAATCAGAAATGGTGTTTGAGATACTGTGGGCAAGACTGTGTAGACAGGCAGGTCTTCAACGTGTTTATTTATTAAACTCCCCCCCCCCACCAGAACTGAGATGCAAAGCCACTTTTGCAATTCTAATTTTATTGTGTTAGCATCCAGCACCGGTGGCAATTCTCTGCTATTGGAATTACATTTCTAGATGGATATTTTAGAATTACGGGAACCTTAAGTGTATATGTAAGCTTCAAATATTTGAATAGAAATAAAAAAAGTCAAAAGGAAGTAATTACTCTGTTCAGATAGATTAGCTAAGGATGCTGAGGTTTTGATATGTATATTTATCTCAGTATCAGTACTGTGGAAATCATTATATTGCATTTAAATTTTAAGTAATTACTTTGTCATATGGGGAATTTGTGGATAAAACCTTGTTTATGTGAAAGCAGTTAAAACAAACAATTGATGTGCAATTACTTTTTTTCGTTTATGCCTGCAGAGGGCAGCAAGGCAGAATGAGGCCATGTGATTTTACGGTTTCCTTGCAAATTTCGTGTGTGACTAATTGCTCTTTGTGCGCCCATTTGATGCTTCGTTATCTTGAGTTTGCAGCGTATGACAGACAATATCTGCTGTGCTAAACAGCAACACGGCATCACTGAGATAAACTGATTGAGTGTCTGGTTTGCCGTGCGCAGAAAATCAAACCTTTTTTTGCTGTGAGAGTAATAAAAATGAGCATAATCGTCTTCATCACCGTCAGAATGCTCATCCAAATAAGTATTTCTGCCATGATCTGTGCTGTTCTTTACCTTTTACAATAAGGATTCATGAGAAACAGGAAGCTACAAAGGGCTAGAGCATGGGTAGGGAACCTGATCCATGGAGAGCCGGTGCGGGTCTTTGGGATGACCTCTCAATCAGCCAATAATAAAGCATAGGTTGTCAGCTCCTGTCCTGGGGATCCAGTCTTATTGGCTGATTCAAAAGTCATCCCAAAAGCCCGCACCCACACCGGCTCTCCATGGATCAGGTTTCCTACCCCTGGCCTAGGGCAACGTGCTCCACTCACACAAATATCATGATATGGAAGCATGGTTTTAACAAGTGAATCTCATTCAGACTCATGGGGAGGCCTTACATAAGAGTCAGTAAATTGATCTTCCTATACATTTTTAGACACTGGTGCACTAAGGTGAAGAGGTATGGAATTGTGTAAGCATATGACCCATTTCCAGTTTCTTTATTCACCAACATTGCACCTTTGGTCTGCAAAACTGCTGCGTGTGTTTTGTGGACAGTGGCTCAGTACCAACCACCAGTGTTATATATATTACCTACCCACAAGTCTTTGCAGACCAACCTCACTGACCTCTGCAGACATACAGGCTTAGTAGTGACGATGTTTCTTCATCTACTACGGACACTGACAATAAAGAAAAACACATTCCACTAGAGTATTACGTTCACAAATATAAGGTGATAAGCAGATCACTGGCATCATCAAAGTTTCACACAGTAGAACTGTACATGTACGCATTGCCCACTGTATTGGCTTGCATAATGATTATGCATATTTCATTGATTCTTTTGTAATTTTACCCAGAAATGATGTATTTTGTAATAATTATCTGCAACTTCCTGTGCCATGACATTGATTACGCCATAATTAATCTTGCTATTAATAATTGACAAATGAATAATTATTCATTGTGTACGTGCTTTGTGTGCAGTAGAGCCCTGCGCGGGACTGTTTTTTTCATCCCGCTCCCGCCCGCACCCGCAATATTTCTGTCCAATCCCGCC
>JAODKM010000040.1:8208436-8249996 GCA_026780845.1 Petrocephalus sullivani | reverse complement strand
GTTAATATATTTAATCGGATTAATCACAACGCTGGATTAATCCGCGTTAACGCGTCAATTTTGACAGCCCTAATATAAACCTTTTCATGACTTTTAATTCAGTTCTTCTCACCAGTCTATAATTTCTGCAGACCAAAGACCGAGACAGAAGTATGAAAAGCAAAGACTCATAAACAAAAAAACTGTGCAGGAGGATATTAGTCTTATAACAATATAAAAGCAATTGCAAACATTTAAGAAGAGATGAAGCTGGATAGGAACCACTTCACAATAAGACAAGGCCTACCCTCATAATGGGTTTATGAAGTGTTTATAATCAGATTATTAATCAGGATTTAAATCCTTTCGAGACAATTATAAGCAAGACATAACCAGTGTTTAATTTGTAAACCTGAAGGTGCATATCAGAATGAAGGGTAACGAGGTAGGCACAGGTCCCGGAAGGCGTACAAAACACAGTCCTGAAAACATGCTATGTACTATAAGAATAAATCAAAACTAATACAGTATGTGACATAGCGTGAAAACTGGTCTATAAATTAAAATACTTAGGCTACCTATTAAATTTTATTTTATGTTATGTTTTTGTTTTGTTAACCAGAGAGCCGCCGAATCCGTGGAAATTGGTACCAGCATGCGAACAGTCCGGTAGCACTTTTCCACCAACAAAGAACCAGTTCCATTCCGGTTCGGAACCAGGTGTCGACTATGGACTGCCTGCGTTTCCACCAATTTTTCATCAGTGGTGGGTTTAGCTAAGTAGGTGGAGTTTACATTGGGCTTGAGTGTTCATGAAGATACAATGTATCGATTAACGTTGGTCAGGTTAATCGCTACTCAAATCACCAGGCCTAGACATGTTTAAAATCCATTATTAAATCCAGCATGTGGATCAACCTTTCGCTCTCCATCGAATCAAAAAAACAGTGTAACGTCATTCTATGAACCTTTTATTTGAGTGACATTTTGGTGTGGTATCTGTACTTTTACTTAAGTACAAAAGCTGAGTACATTTCCTACCTATGCCCCCATGTTTATGTCACGCCTGTAGGTAGATTAGTACATGCCCGCCACGGTTCCCATTCAGGATCCAACTATTGCTTGGTTCTCAACACAAATCAGTTTTTTGGTTCGAAACCAGTTTTTATCTTGGTGGAAACTCACAGAACCATTCAAAAATAGGAATGTTATTATCATTTATAAGTGGCAAAATGGAGCTTTATTGTAAAAAGGTACCACTGGATATTGTAAAACTGAATTATATATTACAGTACATCTGTATGATACCCGTGTCTGACAGTTTTTGACACCGCCCCTTAGTGAGAACAATTGCAGATAAGCATTCCTAATCACCATCGGAAGTATAACACTTGCAGAAAGTCCATGAAGCCGCGAGCCAAAGAGGTCAGTTAATCAGCCCATAAAATAAACTGCGGAATGTTTACATATCTAAGGCAAATTATTCCCTTACAAAGAAATATAAAGCAAAGAAAACATTATTATTTTCTGTTTATGTAGATTAATCTTTCAGTCATTTAATAACTTCAGTATGCTTTGTCTTATTAAGGTATATAGCTAACTTAATTAGAATGAAATATAAAGGAAATTTGTTTTAAACTTCCACATTACCTATTTCCTGTTTAGCCTTTTAGGAATACCAAGTAATTTTAGTAAAACAAAGTATATTCATAAGCTAAAAAGCTGGTCTAAATTTAAGGTTATATATATGAGACTGGTTTCTAGCAACTGTTGAATGATTTCATTTGATTTATTTGACACTGACAGTAACCTTAACACATAACATAAAAGTGTATTGAGAGTCGAGTTTTTTCACCGCCACCTTCTGCATTTTAATAACACCGATCTGAACTTGGGAAGAACACAGGAACATGGGTTGCGAAAACTCACATCTGTCTGGGGGTGTTATGTTACTGTAAGCAGGCCTCCTGGTTGGCCAAAGCCCTGTATCCCAGGGTTTTGGTTTTTGTAATGTGGACATGGAGCCGTCTGTCCGACGCTGCAAATGTTTCCCTCCAGGAGAAAAAGAGGGTGACAGAGAGAGAGAGCGAGAGGGAGCGAGAGAAAGCAGCCTCAGCCTTCGCAATAGCCCACAATCCCATGAGGCACAGCTCCTGCCCACGGCCACCCTAATGACTTGTACAGTTGTGCCCCAGGATTAAGTTTCTCAGGGACTGAGCGACGGGAGCAGGTGGGCTGGATCACTTGAGAAAAATAGAGGAGCAAATATTCTGAGCTTATTTCAGAACACAGAAACGAGGGGACCCGGGCAGGGAATTTCTCTGTTATCACACATTCCACGGCCAGCTGGGGTGGTTCGTAGTGTCGAGGAAACTAATACCCCTCGGTAATAAATTGTTCTTCAGCTGTTAGGTCAATTTCCCTAATCCCTCAGTCACTGCGGGGCCGACTTTCTCAATGTGTTGCTGTTTACAGAGCATCATCAGTTATATATATTTTGCTCTGTGCTGTTTTTGTGTGGGTTCCCGCAGAAATTCAGAGATGGTGGCACCTTGGCGCTCCACGACAGATAAGCGATATCCTTCTTAGATTTCGCGCACTCTTCCTCTCGCCTCCCCCCCGCTCGCCTACATTGTTTCCAGCCCCCCCAGCCAACTCCTGTCGCCTGGGGTCCTCTTCAAGGGCTCTTTCGTCACCAAGGCTTGATGGAGCTGAACATGTAGATGTCAGCCGGGGCCTACTTGCAGACTGGAAGGAAGATCATGGGTCACGCTATAAAAATATTCCAGCGGAGTAGAGCTGCACAGTTTCAGTTCAAAGTGCATTTTTTTTACCAGCTATTGGGACTAGCCCACAACAACACTGACAGACAAAGCAAGAACTGCAGTTTCATGTTGAAGACATAAATTACCTCGATGAGTGCCACAATGCATAACCACTCTACTAACTAAACTAATTATCATCATGCAAGTCTAGTAACCTTCACCATGGGGAACATTTTCAACATCAAGTAATAACTAGCCAGTGATACTTGCCGTTCAGCGTCACACTCAACACCATGTCTTTAGCTTTTTATTTTAATAATTTCAGTGACCACCCTGGCAGTCAAGGGAATTAACATTTAGTGGAGTTGCAGACTTCAGACGTTACCTTCTTTTTAAAACTGCAATTTAATACGTTAGACTTTCCCTATTTCATAGCATGTACCACAATATTAGTACAGTAACATGACACTGGGATTTATCAAAGGTTTACGTGTCAATTTCTGCTGCAGTTTCTTCTGCTGAAAAATTCTGTACATAATCATTGCAGAAAGGGTTGTTTCAGTTAATCAGTGTAGCTGATTATTATATTAGTTAACTATAGTTTACCCTGATTTTGTAAATGTTTGTTTATGATTCAAATTTATGATTTTTTTTTCGCTGGGAAACAAATAATAATTAATATATTTCTTGATGTAGAATGAAAACTGTGGTCTCCATAGTACACAGTGACAAAAACAAGAAACCACCCAAAAAAAACACAGCCGTGGAGAAGCAGGCATTTGCCTGAAGAAGGCATCCTGAGATTCCAATAAACATGCTAAAAAGCACTGAAATCATCTACTGACAGTTTTAGGAGAACCCACTTCCTGATTCCAATGTCAATTCAAGGGCAGTGTTAAAATACCACATGTTGAAGACATTATGAATTACAACATATATATATATATATATATATATAACATATAGTAGCCAATGATTTTCTGGTCAAATCATCTTTTCCACCATGTCCAGACACATTGAAAATACACATAAACCCATCAATGATTGCCTTTGTTTACCTAAAAAAGGTCAGTTTCATTTAATAGCCATGACAAATTCCAAAAAATGCCTTGCGCAACCAAAATGATGCAACTAGAGTCTAATTTAACATCGTAACTCTTCATTTTGGCTTCAAAACTATTTAGGAAGGAACAACTAGTTGAAAAGCAAATATAAGGAAATTACTGTCTCTTCCTCTCCTTAATTTGTGTTCTTAAAAATAGGCCTATATGTGCAAAGGTGAATGGTAATTTTGTGGGCTTAATACAAGGGGTGGAAATGAATTTCATAATCATTTTGATGAAGAAATTCAAAAGGAATCTGAAAGTAATTCTTAAAATATTATTTTCTTCATAGTACACATTTCATAAAGATAAATAAGGTGATATTTTTATTATAACATGTCTCCCCAGATTACTTTGCATCATAATGAAACAGACGTTGCATGCCGGATGTTACAGTAAAGGCTACGTTCCTGATTTGTTTTAGCCTGTGGATTCCACGGTGGCTATGTAGCTTCAGCGCTGTGATACTCCGACTGCGCAGCAGATGTCCTGCCACAAAGCTTCCCCTGGCTTGGGCGATGTCAGAGCGGCTAGCTAGCTAGCGCATTTCGCTCACACAGCCATATCTTTGTCTGTTTGATATTTGGCCTCCTGTTCTCCATCCAAACTACTTGTCATGCGCTGAGCATTTCGGCATCACTAAGGCCGCGCTGCAAATCAAACAACAGGCCACATCGATTATTTATTTATTTATTATTTAAAAACAATGCAGTAGTAGCATTTCTGTGCCTTTTTAATCTTACTTTGATTATGTTTTATATGTAAAATTTGTCCCATGTAAAATGTAGAAAAAAATTCTGTTTTTTCCTCACTGTGTCTGTGACATATAACATTTTAGGTATACTCACTTCTTGTGAATGTATTTCTCATTAAATAGTCATAATTCTTCCACATGAAAGAGGTATGCAATGTTGAATGTTGAATGTCATAATAAAAAGTAAAGAATGTATGAGCGTTAAACACATATGTAGAAGTATCAGCACATAATATTAAGGACCTCCCCAAAGATAAACACTGTGCCTCATGGCTTTCATTCTGATATCATAAATGACTAACTATGATGAATTCTTTTGACTTACATATTCACCCAACATGGTGTCATATGAACCGGTCATGTGACATTCACTCGGTTTATAACTAAGCAGTAACGGTTCAATATCAGAACAGATCACAACTCTGTATGCAGTAACACAAAGCACAGTAAAGTGTATTTCCATGTTTATCATATATGTGATATGATATATATGAGTCTTCCTAATAAAATAAGTGCACTAATATAATTGCTGATGCAGAATTTAAAAAAAATACATAAAAAATAGTGAAATGGAGGACATAAAAAGCTTTAAGCAATGAAGCTGACCATATCACAATAACAAAAATGGTCACTTGAATTGCTGAAAAACAGATCAGCCTTTATACAGAGAACTGATTTCCATCTAGCACCAACCTGATGCTAGGCTGAATTTTGCCCACAGCAAATCGTACGCTCAGGAATGCACATCAGTTCAAGTGCTGCCCCAAACTCTCGCCTGAAACGTGGAAAATACTGTTCGCTGGTCAGTCTCCTTGAAGACTTATTAAAAAAAAAAATCAACAAAAAGTTCAACAAAGCAGCGGTCCGACCAGCACTGAGTGAACAATACCAGCTGACTTCCTGACCTTTTAACCCGAGGCCCCATGAAGACAAACAGAAAGAACCTTATCTGCATCGCCTCTCTCCCATTGCAGTGACGCACGGTTATCATATACTGTCAGTATATCGTTAGCAGTTAGGATTGTACAGTTCCATAAACAACCAGAATTAAATTACTTGGACTTTATCGAATTTCATCAAAATTGTTAGGATAATTGTTTTTCACCCCGCTTCCCCTTTGAATCTACTCTTTATCTATTCTTTATTTACTATAAATAAATATAGAGGTGTGTGCTGTAACACTGCAGCAGTATTATTGTAAACGTTTTACATGATGCCATCAATTTTGACGCACGCTCCACTGGAAACCAGTTCTTGAAGTGCTTAATAAAAAGCACAGGGGATTAATAACAAATACTAAATTCTATGAAAGTTGCGCTACGATTAACACAAAGCAAAACAAATAAAAAATAAACATGCCTCTATTAATTACATAACGGTTTCCGGCAATGTAGGATATGTTGTAAATACTTAATATATTGTTCTTTTCTCCAGACCATCAATAGGCAGCGTTTGTCTTTAGGATATATCAAGGATAATAAAAAATGAATAAATAGCAGTGTCACAAAGCTTAATACTGCCCTAGGGAATAGCACTGCCACTTTTCCTTGCAAAAATCCAAGCTACAGGCTGACGAAGAGTTTGCCAGAACAAAAAAACAGTGTGTTCATCTGATGCTCCAGCATTCAAATAAGACATTAAAGCATTTTCTATGACTGTGGCACTCTTTGTCACAAACAATTCCTCCCTATTCCGTACTGTGTGCTTTACATTCCGAAACGCACTCTGCGTTCTAACTGAATACGATGTCATCATCACACAGTAATGCAAAAAAGAGCCCCAGCATGAATACATTCCACACCCACATCTATAAGGACAGGGCACCAAAGAGCAAATAATGAAAAGCCAAATCGTGCGAGTGCGAATCGTGCAAGTGCGAATCGTGCGCGTGCGAATCGTGCGCGTGCTGCTAACACTAACACATGTATGATGCCACACAAGGGACCTAAAGTACAAAATAAATTAAGTGATTGTCCAGAATTTATCGGTTCCTTTTGCATAAATGACAGCTTTGCAAAAAAGAGGCTTTAGCGTTGTTTCCTCAGTTTCTGTAGCTAAGGGAAGCACAATGGATGTGGTATCAGCAACAGAGAGGAAGGCCGATATTCCTGTGCAAAAAAAGCCAGCCAGCTGGCAGGAAACCTTTTTATTCTTTCTGCTTTGATTTCCTTTTTAAGGAAGTGTCGTCAATTTGCTTTCCCTGTCTTTTTCTCTCGCAACGTCTGATAAAAGTACATCTCTTCACTATTTACGGACGCTCATAAAAGGCCTTAATTACATAATTACAATGGCAGTGGAAGAACTTTAGTCAGAAACACGTATGATCACTTTATAATAACATGCACTCTGACATGTCATTTTTATTTTAACCAAAACTGATGTCAGATAGGTAGGTTGTTTATAATACATACAAACACGCACACATAAAGCACATCAGTACACAAGATCGTTGTTAAAAAACAAAATATAAAATAACATGCAAACAAGTGAAATTAAGCATAGACATGTTATTAAAAATATCCAGGAAAGGGAAGAAAAAAGTTTATTTTTAAGGATATATTCTTTTGGACCCTGTTTCCTTTTCATCCATCCATCCATTTCCCACGTTCATCCAAAGCAGGTTCGCTGTGAGGTTACAGCCTATCACAGGAAAAACTGCACAGAAGGCTGGAGGACCCATCAGTCCAAAATGGTGCTTTATATCCCTTTATACATAGGCTCTCCATAGGCATCATCTCCATTCCTATTTGGAAGGAGGTCTAAAGTCAGAATTGTACACTCTGCTTTCCATGAGAATCTCCATTTCCGACTGAAGACATCAGGTATGTTTCTGAATGGGGTGCTGGACACCAGAAACTAACTGAATGTGTTGCAATGAAATGTGGAGTATGAATGGAAGCCAGAGAACTTTCTGGAACTCTACCCACAAAGGGGCACTGCAGGAGAGGCAAGGCTTTGCAGAGGTTATGACCCAACAGTGAGGCTTTACATGGTGAGATACCACCGGCTCACCAATCCACATTCCAAAAAAAAGTCACATGATTCGGTGGCATGTCAAAATGGTGCGATGGGCTTCAGTGATTTTACACACATGCTACAAAAACACTGAACATTGTTTGCAGGAAGCCTCGCTGTTTTGCCAGGACATGGTGAATCCTTTTAGGGCTGACAGGACTAAGCACACCCCCTTGCCAGATGTTGCCAGCTGCAGTGAATCAAATGTCACAAATGCACCACTGAGAATGGAGGACCGCTCTACCTCCCATGCCAAAAGGGGCCGGCTTGCCACGCCCCTTTGCCCATCATATCTCGCATTTTATTGGCCTGTGACACTCCCAGATTCGTATCCCCTCCGCACCATGAACCGCTCCTGGAAAGAAGCTGCTACAGGCACTCCAGGAACGGGGCACTTTCTTCTTAGCCCCACTTTTTATTATTTTTTTTGTTGACTGACTGGTGCTTTCACTTAATCCCCTAAAAGACAAGGAAAATATGCACCCCGAGTGCGCATGCGAAAGCGATCCCCAGCACTGGACATAGATCACAGTCCTGCAGCAGCCTGTGAAGTTGGAGTTCCATATTTATACTGGCTTTGGCCTGCTAGACAGGGCTTTGGGGAACCTTTGAGGGACCAGCCTATGCTGGAATTTATTTCCTTGAAATTCAGAGCGTGTTCTGTTCACCGTTATTGAATTGCAATGAGATTACCCAATACAAAAATATGCAACTAATATGCCAGATAATTTGTTCTCAATACCTGAGATTTGATATCAGTTGAGAATCCCACCCTACAAGATTAAAATAAATGCAAATTAAGAGAGAATCCGTTAAAGAAAACAAGACTGTAGGACCTGGTTTTTTTCAGTCATTTTTTTGATTCATGGTTGAAGAAGAAATATTTGCTTGGATTTCATCTTTACATAAATTTTGATGATAGACAATAATGTTCATCTTAACGGTGCCATAAAACAACAGAATGTAAGACCTAAAAAATGTCACCATCAAAGACGAGCTTTGACGGGTTGTCTAAAACACGTCATTTCCTCTTTTATGTTGCAACGCCAGTGAAGATCTTATTCATCAGGGTAGCTGGATGTTATGTACTTACGTTCGGGAATTAATTCATTACAAATTAACGTATATTATCTACATAGAACGTGGGTCTTCATAGTTGCATAATAGCAACGTTATAACATTTTACTCATTTTTTATATTTTAATGATTGTCCTCTCCATAGGATCTCTGCATCGTGGTGATCCTATTAACTAAATTCTTGGTCTCTATAGCAACAGTGTTTATTTGTGAAGAGAGATACTTTGGTCTTCTTTACGGGCAGGATGATAACTGGAAATATGATCACAAATATAAACGTGTCAATCACTTGAAAGAGATCTCACAACAGCAATTTACACGTACACTGAGTTTTCTCTCATTTGTCTTGCAGATTTTGTGTTGCTATACAGAAAAACCCATCCTCTTTCATAAAGAGAGGTTCAGAATTTTAATCCAACATCTGGCTTCCATTACCATACCAGGGTACATGGAATTGAATTGGGATGTAGGGTGGGATCATTTACTGCCTTTTGGTGTAAAACTAAATCTGTCACTACAACTCTAGCCCACAAGCATCCACAGTAAATTAGAATCATTACTGAAAAGCAAAATTCAAAGGGCTCCGACTTAAAACGCTTCTTTCGGCCGAATATGACAAACAAGAAGAAGAAGACAAAAGAGATATCACCCCTATCCTGTGCAGCTCTGACAGGAACTATGCTGTAAGCGCTTTAATGCTTATGTGTCACGTTGCTTGGCTAGTATGGTGACAGATCTCAGTTAAAATGATCACAGTGTCTTTCCCAGAAGTTCACGTTTTAAACTAGGCTGCAACCTGATACATCTTGTCTACATATCGTTTTCCAAAATAAAACTCAAGCTACAGACGACAGCTGTAAACCATGACATAAAAAGGCAAGTAAAGTTAAGTCACATGGTATTCAGGTTTTGCATTGTTTCGTTGAGTAGTAACCACTGATGGAAATATATATGTATCTCTTCAGACTGATTTTCCACACAGATGCACACAGAGTGCGGTAATTACAAACATCGGGCAGTAATTTTCAAAATAACCAAAGGCAAACCAACTCCAAGTACTGATCATTCATACAAATGTAATAATCTGCATCAAACAGGTAGGCTGGTTTCAAACGGCCATATCCAGTTATAAACAAATGAAAACATAACATCCTTTTTTGAGATAAATAGATAAACTTGGTAATCATTTCGGGTCCCCTCTATATTGTTGCACATATAAACTGTTTCTTGTGTAAACCTTATCTGATACACATGTTTTGTTTATATGTTAGTTATGAACAGCAGTGTAAAAATCTGTAAACTGTTCCACACACCAGGTGGTTTGCAATTGGTATGAGCTAGCAGGTTCTAAGAGTTACAATCTAAGACGAACCCCGAATGATGACATTTAAAGTCTCATTATAAGGTGACTTAAGATGAGTGAGCAGACTACTTGACAGGAGGGAAAATAAATGGCACATCTGTGCAAGTTCATCCCATTTTTCCACTATATAACTAAATATAAAACTGCTGTTTTAACAAAGGTATGAAAGATACCCCTGTACCAAATTATATTTGAATAAAATACTTAATTTTATTCTTTTCTTATTTCATTTACACCCAGATGTAGGGAGTTCAATCATGCTTGGCTAGTGTCATTAACATTAGAGAAAATTCTGTTGAAAGTGCAATGGTGGCCAGTAACACATTTTTGTGGGAAAGGGGGTTAGTCTTTCTGCAAATGAAATACAGAACGTCATTGGTTTTAGTGTTCAAGACAATATGCCAATGAAAAGATTCATATATTCATACAAGTGTATGCAGAGAATATTTTATATTTCATATGGAGGTATCCATTACCTAGATTCCCATAATGCATTTGTTCATTCTTGGGAAAATACTTTCATCTATGAATATTTAATTTGATCGGGTCATAGTATGTGGAAGAACTTTTGATATTTAGACAAACTTGGGTTATCTAATATTCTCAATGGTTCCTCAAGGCTCAAATAATCTTGATATCTTAAAAATAAAATGTACACAACTGTATGAGAAGTAGATTTGATTGCCGCACTGTTCTGTCGGCAACCGCAGAGTTTCTGTGTCGGGCCGGGCTGTGACCTACCTGGGGGCAGTCTTTTATGTAGTGTCCCTTGTTGAAGCAAAGATGACACAGATAGTTTGGAGGGGGCTTTTTGCTTGGCTTGCGCGGCTCAGAGGAGAGGGAAAGTTCGGAGAAATGGTCCGTCAGAGAGCTCAGTCCGTCCACAATGTTGTTCAGGGAGCCATAAGGGGAGCCGCTTTTATATAAGCTGTTATTCAAGGCCTGCAGAGCCCCCCCCCCAAAAAAACAAAGTGAAACAGAAAAAGCAGTCAGTGCTGTGCAATAATGAATTAATTTGAGAGTAGATCAGGGAGAAACAACCTCCAGTTAATCAAGATAGAGGCATACACCTTAAAGTACTCAAGCCAGGAAGAGTCATAATGTAAGGCACCGACAATACCTCGCACCACTTTTATTCTAACTGACATTCAATGGCTGTAGTAAAAAAAAAATTCACTGCACTGTCCAAACAAAGAAATGCTTTTATGGCATCAAAAAAAATGAAGTAAGCCTCAAAAACGGATAGATATGAAGAGCTCTGCGGCCATCCAGAGACACGTCAAACAGGGATTTATCGTCAGATACGGATTTATGTGGTGCGCATAAGTCTACAGCATGATATTAGAATGTCAGGGTGGTTCACTGCTCACGAGCTTGACCCAAGAAAATGTGGAGACTAACGCCAAGGAGGGGGGCCTGGAAAAGTACTGAGGTCACCCAAAGGAATACTGCATGCATGAACCCGACTGTCAGCAAGCATGAAAAGGGAGGAACTTTCAACCGAGACGCTGCCAGCGGAACACTGGAGACCATGTCCGCAGCCCTGATTGATTGCCAGGATTTGTTTCTAAGTCTCCTCACGCTCGATGAATGAGGCCCTATTATACTCCTGCAGATGCGGGAGCGGACAGTGCAGATTTAGCGCTGTGGGAGAAACAGACTCGCTTCTGATTCATCAGCCATTTTTTACCCACACAATCAAGACTATTATAATATCAGCTGGGAGAGGTCAGATTCAGCATGAGACTGCAGGGCCCGGCCTGCGTTCCGCGAGCCTTTAATTCACCGGGCGTCAAAATAAAACATCCCTTTGGACCCGTGTTGGATTTTGAGACCAACTCGTCCAGTTCGATTAGACTAATCCATCTCACTTATCAGTCGTATTTACACGAATGTGTTTCCCTCCCAAACCACCTGAAGCCCCGTAAAGTAAAAATGCATCAAAAGTAATGGCAGCTTCCCCGTGAGACTCCAGGAACATGCTGGGAATGCACTGTTTCGCTTCAGTTACAATTACAAACAAGGTAGAAGGAGAATTGCATTTGGATTTTGCGTCTGCCCCCTGCTACACGCTATAATGCCCACAAATACACAGATTGCGTAATCCTATAACACGCCGCACAAACAATCAGAATTCCTGTGCTGGTAAGTGATGTCGCCATTGTACGTAAATAATGTACGACGATGCTGAAACAGTTCCATTGTCTCCGTCCCTGACTTCCTAGTATGCAAAACAGCATTTGTGTAAAAAACAAAACAAACAAAAAAAACACTTTCTTTAGTGGGCCTGTTCCAGATTTTAAAATGTTCCACTGCGTCTATGATCATTCATGGTGTTGATATTGAGAGTAAAAAAAAAAATAACACTTTCCACCTCCTGTCCTAAGGAACCTACATGCAAAACTAATAGTGCTGTCTTTGTGAAATTACACAACATCCCAATTATCCTCTTTTCCGGCCAAATGAGAAACCAGCCAAAGACAGCACCATCAATAAAAGGCTGAAGCAGGAGACCAATCGCATGCCAGCAACGGAGAAACACATTCTACCTGTAAATACCCAACACAGCAAATGTAAACAGAACAGTTCCGTGTTGCCTGGTCAGACTGGGTGCAGGATCGGAAATCTTCCATACAATAAATCTACCAATGTCCTTCAGAAAAAAAAATATATGCAACGAACTCCAAATAACCGAGTTATCTAGAGGTTTTGCAATAACTTTAGTTATATAATCACTGGGGGGGGGGGGATATTCTGCTTGATACCACGTCACAGATGTTCTCCGACACCATAATGCTGACCAGAGATGCCAAACCCATGGTCTGGATAGCACGCTGGTTCTCATCACAGCGCATTTTCCTGGATTTATTTCATTAATTTATGTCATGTGTTTGCGCCATCTAAACATCTCAAGATGATGAAATGTATTAACATAGATAACCGTTGTTGTTGTTTATATCTATGTTGCTAAGTCTTTTGCAAATTTAAGCAATAAACTGTAAAATGATACTTAGAATTTTTTTTTCCACACACTAAGTACTGACAGTGTGCAGAACAAAGTTTTAAAGGGAAAATTTTGAATTATTGCGTGTGAATACTAATGACAACACGATTCTGGGCGATGAATGCCCGAAATGTTAGCAGATGAGCACAGTCTCACAAAGAGGCAGGCCTCCTAAGAAGCATTCCGCTATAATGAAAACAGGCCTCTAACTCCACACTACAGAACCTTAACTTTGGCTATAAGAGTCCCCGGGCTATAAAAAGACCGCAGGACTTGGACATGATACAGGTTAGTTATAGCAAGGGCACACTGTAAAACGTCTCCATAATCCACCAGTCATGAAGCATGGGGCGATCGTTAATGTAACAAAGGCTGCCATGTAGTGTCTTGTATATAGGACACAAACAGCATGCCGAATCTGCAAACGACAAGCCCAACCAACAGCCTCAGACATAGGACAATGTTTTTTGTATGCAATGAATGATTCCTTAAATTGTAGAGACACAACATTAATCAACAAGCAATTTATACCGGCCTAGAGGATAACTTTTTTTCTATAAGGCTATATGGGAATTTTAACTTAAATGGAAGCATATGAGGATAGAGGGCATTTCGTGCAGTTGTGCATTTCCACATGTATTGTGTTTTTATTTAAGCCACATCGTATGTTCTTATTTAAGCCACAGCATCTATCCAAACAGTTTTTGTCTCAAACCAACTGAATTTAATTTAGCTCATTTAAAGATATCCAACTGTTATAACTTGTCAGATCATACAGATTCAATGTGTATTCGGCTCTGTAATGTTCTGTAAGTAAAAATATGTCAAATGTGTTACTCTTGCACAATATCTGACTTTTTATAAATGTCATTAAGTGGAAATGAATGACTATAATTGCTTTGGAAAGATATGTTGTATTAAAACAATGCACGTGTGTTTTGTTAGGTATTTTCAAAACTGTGAAAAGGTGTTGAGTATGTAAAAACTGAGTATGTTGGCATCATTAACGCTACTAAACATTTACACAGATTATTTGAGCTGTTGCTGCATGACTGCCTTACATGAAGTGCATTTCATACTAACTGTTACTTGCGGCTGTTCTATTCTAACCCCTAGTCCCATCTGAGGATACTGCTTCAACACTGAAGTATCCTACGAAAACACAAACGGATATTACACGCTTAATTTCCTTACAGGACTGTGCCGGGGAATATGTAAGACGATAAACTGGACGAATTATTACAATGCATATTGGAATGCATATTCTTTATCGCATGATTTGAATATAAAAGCGTCGTCTTGTTATATCCGGCTGTATTGTTACATGTGAAAATCGCTATAACGAGGTTAGAGAGAAGCTGGGTTTGCTAGATGCATGAGGCCGCGCGACGCGCCTCCCAGCCCGGGTCACCGATCGAGGCTCTATTATATCGGCCCAATAACCAACCACAAAATTTACAACAATATATTTTTGTCCTGGTACGATTATTGTGCCTAATGTAATTGAAAGCAACTGCGCGGGTCTCCCGAAACTTTGTCTTTGACTGTCTTCATATTGCACAACTGTTCTAAATGAGATCAGACGAAGTAACTCAATTCAGACAAAGTCTCAAATGTGGAGTAGCGAACGCTTGTTACAATCTAACCATGCTAATGCCTTTATAAAAAAAGAGAATAACCCTAACTCACAGCCCTAGTCAATAGTACATCTTGTCATTGCCTATGTATGACATTTAGGTTTTTTGCTGACAAATGACAAATGAGTGTATACCGTTAGGGCAGAGACTGATCATTCTCCTCCAAAATGAACTCTATCTACACATTTCAATACTTCCTCGTTAAAAATTTTTAAACCAACTTGAATTTTGTTTCATATTTATATTTAAAAAATAGCACTGGCACATCACAAGTTTGCGAAAAAGAAATGCATTTTTGAATAACTTTTTTTTCGTGCAAACATACACAGCGATGTAGCGTCGGCGTCTAGGGCAAATCATCGCTACATTAAAACATGCAAACGAGAGACAGCCTACATTATTGCACTGCAATTAAACCAACTTCCTTGTGTGGAAGGAATCCTATACATTTGGGCGCAAATCCAGTCGCAAAAAAAATGCAGGGTAGAAATGAAAATGGAGAGAAAACGAGGAAAAGGGGGGAAAATAGCGAGATTCCGAGACTGTCTAACCTCATTCCTCTGGAGCTGAAAGAAGTTGTTGAGATAGTTGGAATTTAAAGAGGAGCTCAGGTCAGCAGCGGGGGGCTTGGTGTAGCCCAGTTCCGGATGGGAAGAGTTCGATTCTGGTCTGAACGCATCAAATGCACTGGTTTGGTGGGTGTCTTGTAAAGAGAGATATACCCAGTTTAAAAGCTGTGCAGGTTGGTACACGTTGGCACTGGTGTCTATAGCAGACATCAAACTCATCTTTAAAACGGAAATGTAGGGTTTCTCTTCTCGCTTCTCCGCTGTTTTAGGCAAATCACAACTTCTGATTCTAGGTCGTAAGTTGACTTTTCCCCCCCCCTTGTTCTCTATTGTGTTATTTCGTCTTTTCTCCGTCCGAAAGTATCCTCCTCCTCTCTCGCTTTCTCTCCTTCTTCACCCCACGGCACCTTCTGGGATCCCAGTCCCTGGCTCCGCGCTTATGCGAAAGGCATAGCTTTACGTTGTCAGTGTAAAAAAAAAAAAGTCGAGCCCGCAGGCGGAGGTCCGCTATCTTTATTTGCACTGGAGCCTCAAGGAACTCATTGCATATTCGGGGGAAAGCGGCGTGCGTCAGCCTGCGAGCGGCGAATGGGGGCCCTCTGCTCCTGGATATTCGCTTATTATCTGGTAACAGGACACCGCTTTGAATATTAACCCCCCTACCCAGTTAGACGAGCAGCGTCATTGGTTTCATCGGTGAATATTTATGAGAACAGCTGAGCAGGACGGAGCAGCAATGGCTGCGGAGCGGGATCTGACAGCTTGTAATTGTCCAAAGTTGAATATCATATATATATATATGAAAGGGGATAATCGCTTGCTGCACGCTAACGCACTAAGCGTGTGGATTTATACGAAAGCGAGTTTGCGAATAAATACGACCAGTTCCCACCCTTAGAGGTGGAAGATAACGTGCATTTTTTTTTATTCACGATCTTGTGGAAAACTGATATTTTCTAATTACTGGGCATTTTGACTGACGTAATAACGCATTTAGAGTGACGTAATTAAGCTGAAAGTGTCATTCTGTCAATGCCTGCACTAGGGATTGCGGAATGTGAGAGCTCATGAATTTCGCTGATTAGCCTCAAGGAGAAGAGAAACAAATGGTGTCGTTTGTTCAACAAGGAGTGATTCCTAGGCTTAGGAGTTTGCTCCTGGCTTGCTGTACTCCGCGTTCGCAGGGACCCCAGTCACAGTGTCGTACAATGATGTTTGAAGCAGCGTATAAGAAATATGGGTTAATGCAAACTGCATACCAGCAAAAAAAAAGTTCCTGTCGTCTTCATTTGATGAAAGGAGGCACCGGGGATATGTGTTCTGGCAAAACTAAACGGCTTTAATGCATAGTAACGACGGGACTAGTCATCAAAATGCTGGATTTCATACAGTATCAAAACAAATGCCTAAAGTTAAACATTATTTACGAATAATCCTCATTTACTTCCTTCTAGACAAATACCAAACTATTTTGCGATTGCTTGAAATAGAGCTGGCATTAATTTCGCCAGTCTTCCCCAATTTCCATGGCCTCAATTTGATCTATAGCAGGGGTGTCAAACTCCAGTCCTGGAGGGCCGGAGCCCTGCACATTTTTGGGTTTACCCTCATGTAACACACCTGATTCAACCCCTTGCAGCTCCTTGTGCTAATTACCACAAAGCTCTTCATCTCAGTCATTTGTGGTGGAACAGGGAAAGAACTGAACTACACAGGGCACCGGCCCTCCAGGACTGGAGTTTGACACCTGTGGTCTATAGAGTCCGCAGTGATGTTACAGAGCCCTTTGTCCGTGACTCACGTGCTTTCCAGTACCCATTCCAGTACCCATTGTAAAGTCTTTCAGTACTTTACATCTTGTCCAGCTATTTGCTGAATCATGTGCCTCACTCTGTCCAGGACTCCGTCAGTACTTTGTCGCTTAGTACTACGTGTCTTGTCCCGTACTTCCTTGTTTACACTCACACACTTTGCATTAGCTTAACCGTATTAAAGCTCCCAATCCTGCTTTATCTAGCATCCAGTGTAATATCCTGACTCCTGTTTTCCTTCAGTCTAAAATGTGACTGTTGTATTTTTTGTTTGACAACTGTATTTATCGTATTGCACTTTGATATGGTGTGTGGCTCTGTAGATTAGGGCTTTTTGCCTGTGACACGAAGAGCATTTGTACCACAGCTGGGCCCTTGAGCAAGGCTCTGCACTCTGACCACAAGCTTCCCTTTTACCCTTATGTGCAGAATGTGCAAACCAAAGAGCTCCTATGCAAAAATGTCAAATGAAAGTATCAGTATGATTTCTTTACCATATTTATGATCTATGTGTGTTAACAGAAGCTTCTGCTAAAAAACGGTGTAAACTTACACAATCACAATAAACAAATCTTATTATTTGTTTATTGTTTTGTTCATATTTGTTATTTTTATTGGCAATGCTTGTTTTTAGTATAGTTGATGATGCAGATGTATCATTGTGTTACAGGCCTGCAGAATGGTCTTGGCTGCATATCCACACCGTGAGAGTCAAGCTCCAGGGCCGTCTTCTCACCAAGACGTCCCCTCAGTGGGGTTTTCACTTTGATGTCAGAAGTGTGTAAAACAGACCTGCGTTTGGCAATCGTACAGGCGGGATGTAAGTCTTGCACGCTCTGCCTGGCAGTCGTCATTGGGGCAGGCCGAAGCTCAGGACGAGGTCCGTCTGTAACTCGGCAGGGGAAGGCAGAGCGGATTGAGCCGGCTGGTAATGCAGCTAGGATGACTGCTCTTATATTAAAGAAGAAATGCAATAAACAGTGTCCACTGATGAATGGAGGTTCCCTTATTTTAGCGTAGATTCCACTGGCGGCCCACAAACATTTGCAGATTTTTATATAATCTGTTTGAGGCTGAAAGAGAAGGTTTATCTTACGCTACTCTGGGCAGAGGTGGACAGTTTGGGTCCAGAAAGCAGAAATCCAGACCAAGACCAACTAGTTGAGCACTCTGTGACTGTGACTCTTTATGCTCAACTGATTGGTTAAAACAAAATCTTGGTCTGGATTTTTACTTTTTGGACCTTGACTACTCACCAGTGCGGGCACTCTCTAATAAGACCTCTTAAGACCTAATAAGTGACAGAATGTTGCTCAACTTCAGCAGAAGTAAACATACAACTTCAACTTTTTTAGTAGGTGACATTATTTTTTTATTTTTTTTATTTTTTATTTTTACTTGATTGGTTCCCATTGGATTAAAAATGCCGCTGCTGACAGCATACAGTGCTCCTGGCAACTATGGGATTATTCCTTGAAACACTGGTTACGTCTCAGAGTGTGTTTTTTTCATGGCACGTAATCCTTGAATGTTCCAGCTAAGAAAATATGAACTAAAGTATTTTTTTTACATGAAGTATTGTCAAGCTATTGACAATAATTGTGTGCAATATGTCAACTAGAACAGGTCCAACAAGCTTCAGATGAAGGCTGACATGATAGAGATTTGATCTGTATATGATCTACGAGCAGTACCATCTGTGCGTCGTTTCGACTTGGAACACTGATCGGCAGAGTTATGTTTGAGGGTCCCACGACGTGTTCTGTGACCTACATCAGCAATAATGCAGGAAGAGATGGAGTAAGAAGCTGGAATGTGAGAACGCAGCCTGCCAGTAACAGCGGGCGCTGCAGCGGTTAAGGACGCAGTGGTACGATGTGCTGGTTGCTAGACCAAGCCCCAAGAGCAACCCTGCTGTAGAATTATTCAACGAGGTTCTCCAGTCAAATAGTATGCTGTATAAATTGTAAGTGTCTTTTTAAAAATGGTCAAATAATAAAGTAGATGCAATCCCAGGGTGGATGACACTACCTGTAATTTGTATGAAATTCTTATCTTTGATAAACAGAGAGGTTTTTGTGTGTGTTTTTGAATAGAAGTATTAGCATTTTAGTTTACTAAAGACTTTGTGTCTGATTGCGCAACTGGTTGTTTTAATGCTTCTAATTCCATTAGCAAAGGTCAAACTCTTATTGTTCCACATTTGAATGACTGCGGAATCCTTTGGCAAGCTCTGGTTCCTCTGGCAGTATTTAATTTTTCTTTTTCCTACTTAGGTCATGTGCCTCCTACATTGAGAACAAGCATTTAAACCGTGTGTACTGAGTTATGTCAGGCAATATGAGTATACTTTCAAATATGGCCCAATATAATTAACAGTTTTATGTCTCCAAGGAAGCCTGACCTTGCTGAATTATTGTGCATCTAATCTCTGATTTAATCTTCCTCTTCCCGCGTTTTCATTTTTGCTCTGAGCACTGTGCGTCTTGATGCTTTCATGTCTTTTAATAAACTGCAGTCGCCCAAGTAGTATTTTTATTTGAATTTAATTGTACTAAACTCAAGTGAGTCTTGTTTTCTGTACCCATGTGTGATTTCTTTTCCCATTGATAAGTCAAGGCCATCATTTCTGGATAAATTTTGATGTATTGAGTTTTTTTTCCCAGTTACATTTACATGAATCCATCCATTCTACATCATCCACTTAACCAGTAACAGTGATCCTGGAACCTACCCCAGTAATCGCAGTGAAAGGGCAAAGGCAGGGAGCACCCTGGATAGGATGCAAGTCCATCGCAGGGCATACACTGACCCACTACGGGCGACTCAGACACTGATTAACCTAACCACATGCCTTTGGGCTGTGGGAGAACATGTAATCTCTGTAAATCGGGAACCGGGCATGAAGAGGGATCAAAGCCAAAGGCCTGGAGGTGTGAGTGCTAGCCACAGTGCTAACCAATGAGCCTCGCTTTCTGCCAGAAAAAAATAGTTTTCTTGGAATATTTTGAGTGTTCATCTGTACATCCTAGTGTGACACCTAAAGACTTTATCACAGATGTAGTTTCATATCTTTCCTGATTTCTAAACGATATATATGTATATATATATATATATATAACAATGACCTACAGAGACACATGAACCAATACTAAGCAGGACATTTACCAAAACTGTCAGGAAGCAGATAAACTACAGTATTATGCCACCTTTTTATGGCAACGTTGAGAAGCTGTGGGGAAAAATTGCACCTACATCTTTTTCCCAGGTGGTGGCATCCTTGCTCACCCAAACACACGCCCTCGGCAAAACCAAGGAAACTATGGAGCAAAATACCAGGTCTCTATAAGCCGGATTTGCCCTGATAAGATCTCACTGGAGCTTCTGTTAAAGAGAAATCAGCTACCCATATCTATGGCACCACCACGCCCACACACACAGCGTTCGGTTTCCGAAAGCTGTGATCGACATCACCCAGTGCAGATGAACATGTTGCGGGGGCACCCGAATGTCCCACTCTTCCAATCAACCTCTTAATTAACTAGGTCTGACTAAACCAGATGCAGCCTAGATGTCGCATACATCAAAACCGAAAGCATTAGTTCTTATATGTGGCGGTAAAACAGATCTGGTAAAAAAAAAAAAAGCAAACGTTTGCCATGCATGTGCAAAAAAAATAATGTTTTTATTACTTAATTGACCCATACAATTGTAACCATCGACATAAATGCTGAGTAGCGATTCGCACATACTGGATACTATTGCAGTTACACCGCCTCTCTGCGTAGGAGTGTTTTGTGGAAACCCTGGAATACACGTACAGAAAAGGAGGGGACCAAGCAGGCACCGAGCCCAGAGCCCCAGTCTGTCATCACCGAGCCGAACACTAGTAAGCGTGGACAGAAGAGTTTTAATATCTGCACCGAAGTGTCACACAGTGACACAGAAACATAGGTGTGTGGCACCGGCGGTTTCTCTCTGCTCCCCTTTCTTGCCTTGATCCGCAGCTATAACTACGGCGGCCAACACTAAATCTCAACCGCTGCAATCAAACCCTTTCGCGTGTCGCGACTCACAGCTAACTAGATTACCTGCAAACTACTAGTTACCCAGCGGTTTAACTTAATCAGTGCTCTATGAAAGTTCGGTCTAGCGGCCCCGTATGATAGTGTTATAGCGTACACCGCCCCTAGCGGCCCGGAGGACTTCCTGCTGCGGAAAAACGCAGCCAGCCCCCAAGTGCGGAACATTTTATAAAAACGCATACTAATAATAAGAATACTACTACTCCTACTAATAATAATAAAGGAAAAAACAAAGTATACTACAAAATGCAGTGGGAAATATCTTGCATTAAAATGTAACGTTAAAATAGTTGAATGCTTAATGTTTTGTTGACATTTTCTTAATGTGTCTGACATGGGACACCGCCCAGTTCTGCGAAACCTTGCAGTCCATACAGGTCAGCTGGGGCAGAATGAGTAACAGACCCGTTCTGCTTTTCCCCCGAGCCGTGACTGAATCTGCCCGCCCACACCCGTACGCCTATACGTCCATAGGACTGCTTTTTCTTATATATATACACATATATAACATTTACACTATATGAATGGCCGTTAGTAATGTGTGTAGAATAGACTGGGCGTTGCATGCAAAATAAAGTGCTGTAAGTATAATAGTAGTAAGGATGCAAGTGGCGTCAGGCGGTTACTAATTACCCAGACTGAGTCATACAGCGGGTGGGGCAGTTACCGGGCTAATGTCATCCGGCCGGGGGGGTAGAGAGCTGTGCACAAGTGCACTTGGCTGACCAAGAAACCCAAAACTTCACTGCCCTTAAAGAGATATATCTACGCCATATACCGCCGCCACATGTGCTGGGAGCTTTACATTGCTTTCCAAGAATACTGGCCCCCAAATAAATCTCTGTGCGGGACGCTTGCCCTGTAAATGGACAGCAATTCGGGCATGGAAGGACCCCATGCACTTAATATTCCCACTTAAACATATTATTCACTCTTTCTAGTCTGAATGTGTTTGATGGATGTGGTTTTGCTAAACATGCCCAAGTGTTGCCGTAATAAAATCTCCCCTGTTTCGTGTTAGTAGTAGCAAAGGCCAGGTTGCTTTATCGTTTTATTGTATTTCACAGTATATAAGTGACGTGTCACCCCACGGGCCGTCTCTGCTAAGTTACTGCGGACCCTTGTGCGGCGTTTTAGCCTTTCCGCTTTCGTCTCTACGTCCGTGATACACTATTTGGGCAAATGGAAACGGCAAAGGAGACCCACCCACAACATTAGTTAAATTCCAGGCTTCTCTTCCTGGATCCCTCGCCCGGAAGAATCTGACACACTGTCTGCTTCTCGCCGTCCGCCGCAAAGCCGCCTTTCTCACACTTAATATTGCATTCTGCATCTCGCAGGAAAACTACTTCTGCACTTCGCACAGTAAGTAATCTATGATCGCATATAGGTGAGATATGTTTTTCACGTTCAATAGATTCCCCCCCCTCCGTTTATTGTCATTTTTAATTACCCAGTATTTGCGGAATACACTTTGATTGCTCCGGTGGGTTTTTTCCCTACTTGTGATCGGACACATTTTACAGTGCGGTGTCGGAAATATTGTTTCTTATCATCCGATTTTATTACCCGTGCTACGTGTTTATTTATCTTGCGTTATTCTACTCTTTTTTTTTTCTGGAAGCCGCCATTTTATAGGCTGGTTGCGTCGGAAATCGCAGTAGTTTAAAATTTGTTTTAAAGTAGTCTCATTAACCCTGCGCAAACAAGTTTGGTGCTGCAGTTCGGTACACTGGGCAGGTAGCTGCATGTTATTAACGCACCCTGGAGTGTACTATCAAGTGCTTATCACCTGTCTTATGCATTTCCACTTTTAGTACATTTATGGTTGTATAGTGCACAGGTTCTGGTGCGGGGCGCTGCCCACCTCCCATCCAGGAGGGCCGAAATCCAACACGCTTTGCAGACTTCCCTGCTCGAACATCCCTATTAGGCCTGGTAATTAGCAGATTAAAGTGTTTGAGCAGGAATCTGTGTTGGATTCTGCCCCCCCAGGACTGGAGTTGGGCACTGCTGTTCTAGTGGATTTCAAGAGTTCACTATAAACTATCCATATTCTGGTATGTGGTAAATAAATGAATACCTAATTAATTTGTCCTTCTGTATTTTAGAAAATGAGTTATCCAGGATACCCCTCTCAGCCAGGTGGATACCCTCCTCAACCTGGTGGCTACCCACCTCAGGCAGGAGGGTACCCCCAACAACCTGGTCCTTATCCCCCTCAAGGAGGTGGCTACCCTCCCCAATCCGGGGGCTACCCCGGCCAACCCGGAGGCTACCCTCCCCAATCCGGGGGCTACCCTGGCCAACCCGGAGGCTACCCTCCCCAACCCGGGGGTTACCCTGGCCAACCTGGAGGCTACCCACAACAGCCAGGTGGCTATCCTCAGCCTGGGGGTTTTCCCTCCATGGCTCCTGCAGGTGAGCCTGTAAAAGTTACTAATCTGGTTTTTTTGGTCCACAGGCTGTACAACAATGAGGGTTTGAAGTTCCTGTAGTTCCAGAATAAATTCTAATCCAGGGAGGATTTCATAAAACCGGTTTGCCAAGTTGTCTGTTGGCTAAGCGTTCCATTTTCCAAACTATAACGTGTACTTAAAAAGTACAAGTTTAAATACTATTTTAGTTAAATACTTAGTGTCAAGGACAGCCAACTAGAGGCCTAGTCTGGTTTTGAGTCTTACATTCACATTGTCATGGTTTGTTTAGGAGTAAATGAGCGATTTGATTAGATTTTCAAAAATATCTGATAAGGTCTTAGAATGGATATCTCAGAGCAAAAGTTCTTTGTTTTCTTAGCTTCCATTGCAATTTACTTTTTTAAAAGTCATATCCATGTTAAGAATTAAACTTTGATAATGTGATTTATTTGTAGTTAATGCATTGTACAACTTCATGCCTTTTCTAGGAGGTAACACTCCGTGGGGAGCTGGACCTGGCTTTGGAATGGTAATTTTTACCATAGTTAGCAATGCATTTTTCAGATATGATAAAATTTTCAAATCCTGTGTTGCTTCACTATGCTATGCATGCACTGTCATGAATACAGGAAAAACATAAAATATTAACGGGGCCAGCTTCTCCTATATTTGTGGCCTGAATAATAAAAGAAGTTTAGGGATTTTGGTGCATTGACGTAGCTAATTTTATAGATGTACTGCGTTTATTTTCTTGACTTATAGTGTTGCGGTGTTTTAGGTTGGGGCTTCTGAACTCTGATAGTAATTTTTAGTCACGGAGTAATAAATACTTGATGCACAACTTCAACAACATCCAATTTATTCTTTTACCCAATTAAATTTGTGGCTAAGTTATAAGGAATTGCTCATAGTGCTAATAAGGATGTCGAGGTGTACCAATATGTTCAGTCTAGATTTTGTAAATTGCATAAATGGTGAAATAACGCTGTTTCAACATTTATTGTAACACAAGCCATTTTTTTTATGAAGTCGGGGGGAGGAGCGAAGTTGTTTTTAGGAAATTGGAAACAACGTTGTTTGCTTTAAGCCACGTCAAATTCATACCAAAGGCAGCGATGTTCCTGGTATTTGCTCTCCTTACCAAGCCACAGAAATTTCCAAGACTGGGATAGGGGATCCGGGTTTTCTTGGTAAAGTACAGGAATACAGGAATAAAACGCCATGAATGCGTGTCCCTAAGCTGAAATCGGCATGTTCATTTCTCCCTAGCCTGGAGGAGGCATGGGGTATCCAGGAGGTCCTGCCCCAGGTCAGCCGACACCGGGGTATCCAGGAGGTCCAGCACCAGGTCAACCGACACCAGGGTATCCAGGAGGTCCAGCGCCAAATCCGTCCATGCCTGGCTATGGGGGAGGCGTTCCAGCCACCCCAGCTATGAATGTGAGAACAGAACAATTCATTTAGGCTTTGTCACTTTCAGTTGGGTGTTTCCCAATCCGGACCTTGGGGATCCACAGACAGTCCACATTTTTGCTCCCTCTCGGCCACCCTACTGGAAGCCAAGAGTGAGCAGAAACGTAGACTGTCTATGGATCGCGGGAACCAGATTGGGGAATGCTGCTCTAACACACAGAGTAATATTTTATCTGCTGTGTGCAAAATGCATATATGCACGCATGACTGTTGAGATTTACTTTCTGAAATTGTGTTCTTTTACATGTTTTGTTAGATGGGGTTCCGGGGCACAATAAAAGACTTCCCCGGGGCTGATCCCCTGAAGGATGTAGAAGTGCTCCGGAAAGCAATGAAGGGTTTTGGTGAGTGCATTCCACTTAAATGATGCGGACATTGGCTCGTTGTTAGACGTAATGACAACCTAAGGTTTATCTTAGAACAGGTGCCCTGCTGGAGGTCCCCACAGTGGCTTAGACTGCATGGTTATTTCACTCCCTGTCAACTATAGTGGGTCAGATTCGAGAAAATGACACCCTTATGCATTACACTGTCCGGCCCTCTCTGTAGAGCAGAAGCTGTGGGTAACTGAGGAAGTGTTGGCGGTGGTATGTGCCAGTTCTCACCTCTTCCAGAGTAGCAGTAATGTTTTGGGTTGGGCAGGGGTCCTTTCTTAGGATGACCGTTTCAGATTAGAAGCAATTAGTATTGAACTACAAATGTACTTAAGTACCATTGAGTAAACAATTTATATTTTTGAAACTGGAACAGGTACGGATGAGAAGGCAATCATTGAGCTTCTTGGAAATCGATCCAACAAGCAACGTGTGCCAATGGTCAAAGCCTACAAAACGACGTATGGAAAGGTATGGCCCAATTTAACGTCAATGAAAACTGACAAGCATTAGGCAAGTATGTGATCACTCCCTGTCTGCTGTCGATTGGTATGTCATGAAAGTTAGTTGGGTAACAGTGTGAAGTACTCTAATTCAACCTTGTCTTGCTTCTTTTTGACAGGATTTGATTTCCGATTTGAAGTCCGAGCTTACAGGTAACTTTGAGAAGCTTGTCCTAGCCATGATGATGTCACCCACGCAATTTGACGCATATCAGCTCAGAGAAGCCATGAAGGTAAATCTAGTCATGTGATTTACATGGGTAAAGGAAGACCGGCCAATGAATGTGCTTTCAGGACTATAACGGGAGAGTTATAGGAACCATAATTTAGACCGATGCTGAAAGGTTTCTACAGAAAGAACTGAGATGAAATGTCCATTTGTGACAGGGAGCCGGTACGGATGAAGCATGCCTCATTGAGATCCTGACGTCTCGTTCCAACGCTGAGATTCAGGAGATTAATCAAATTTTTAAAAGTGGTAAGTTTCAAGTGGCAAGAGACAAATCTGTTTGTCGTCTTGAAATCTGATTGTCTTTTTGAGAGAACTTTTTTGTAATTTAATGAACAAAGGGCAAAGTGAGCTTCCGCTTAACTCTCTCTAAGCCATCGCAAAAAACTGGGCTCTGTTGACAAGCTTTCAGACTTTTCAATATTTTCCAGTGACTATCAGTGTATCTTAGGATGCTGTAACGCATAAATAACCGATGACCCTTTTGTCATCTGAATGAGATTAGTGTTAGGGTTGTAATACATATATGTTCTTGTTTCTGGTTATTTTTATATCCTCCTGTCATTACCATTGTTTGGTCATGCAAATCACACACATCCTGGTTTTGCTGCGCGCTTCCGATCTTGCTTTCAGAGTATAAGAAGACACTGGAGGACGCCATTAGAAGCGACACCTCAGGGCACTTCTGCAGACTTTTAATCTCACTTTCACAGGTAACTGCGTTTATTCCTTTTAACCCTTTATTAATGTAATAATGCTGATGAATGCTGATTTGCACATAAATTGAACAATGTGTTTTTACTGGTCAGTTGAACAAGAATCCAACTGGTGGGAAGTAAGTTTGTCCATTACCAGTGAAAATAATGTGTGGACATATCTGGGTGGTACGCATTCGCCGTATAAACCATAAAATGCGCAGCAGTTTCTTGTTTTAAGTGCCAATGCACATAAGCGTATAAACGCATTTGCGCTGTTGTGATGAAATTTCCAAGCATTATAAACTTTACTAATTACCCTAATTTCTTGTCATAGCTGCGTAAATAAGCATGCATTTGCACTGTTATAGCAAGAAACTACCGCGCAGTGGTTGACATGAGTGGTATGCATTCGCCGTATGAACGGTAAAATACACGGTAGTTTCTTGTTATAACGGTGCAAATGCGCTTATACGCCTATGTGCATTTGCATTTTTAAAGCAAGAAACTGATGTGCATTTTAAGGTTTATACAGCAAATGCATACTTGCGTACCACTTATGTCAACCCTTGTGTATAAACGCATTAAATGAAATGATGATATCATCTGTATAAACTCATTAATATCATATCTGTATGTATAGTGCAGATGCTAATTGTCGTACATTTGAGGTTCTTTGTTCAGAACTTTTCATTAACTTAATTTATCCCCTATGTATCTTTTTATTTTTTGGTAAATGTTTACCTGAGGCTTTATGCCCAGGTGGTAGGCATGGCTGCAATTTGCCGAGAGTGGCCAGGATCAAATTTCATATGACAAAAAAAATTCTCTGTTTTCACTTGATATGAATAGACACGGAGTTATTTGTCGACAAATAGTATGATTGAAATAAGGATTATTTTTCCGGGAGATGGCGCCATGGTTACGTAATGACGTTTCTTTTTCTTGTTTGAAGGGTAATCGTGATGAGAGGCCAAATGTGGACATATCTTTAGCCAAGCAGGACGCTCAGGTAAGCATGCTGGAATTGTTATTAAGGCAATGTCAGTGTAAATACAGCCAGGTATTTCAATGGTCCAAGATGGTGGTGCTTAAAGAGACACACCACTGCCAAAATGGCGATCAATGTCTGGTAAAGCTTGTTGGAAGCAGCCGCCACTCTGCTCTCACGTTAAGGACGGGAGTTTTCTCTGCTCATATCTGCGTTTGATCTGTCAGAGCCTTTATGCTGCTGGAGAAAACAAAGTGGGGACTGATGAGTCCCAGTTCAATGCCATCCTGTGTGCCAGAAGCAAGCCGCACCTGAGGGCAGGTGAGCGGAAACGCAACAGGAAGTTCCACATCTTCCTCCTGCAGCTATGCATTCTGGGATTTTTTTATGATCTGTACCAGAAACGCCTTGAAAAAGAAATGATACTATTTCATTATAATGTAAAATGAACACACTTTTGTTCACACTTGAACTGATAAGATAGTTAATTGGTAGCACTAATGGTGATGTTAATAACACTGCTATATAGTGATTTTGGTGCCAACGATGTCTGAACGGTTTTATATTAAGTTTACGGCTATGACTTTGGTTTTGCCATGATTGGCTCTAGTTTCTGAGATATTTAATAGTTAGTTAATTAGTTACAGTTGAATGCTGGCTTCAAAATCGCTTTTATAGCATTGTAGGCCTACAAATTGAAAATACAAAATAATTTTAATGGATATTTCATTACCTAAGACACTCTTAGTCAAAAGACAGACCAAAAGCTATTGCATTTGTTATCATACACAAGTCACATTGGATAATAAGATTTTTGAATTCCGCACCCTCAAAATACCCTAAATCCATTCAAAAAACCTTGGCACCTGAATTTTTTTTTTGTAGACCTGTGTAATTGGTAGGACTGGCTGCCATACTGTGAGGCTGAGTTTTAAAAGAAATGTGTAAAACAATGAATAATACGGTAGATGTTCCTATCTGGAAGACCCTCAGACCATCAGTAATGATGGATGGGGATGATGACGATATTGTCTTTATAAGTACCGTGTAGGCTTTGTCAGTCCTTGGCTTCTGCTTGTAGTTTTCCAGGAGTACCAGCAGATGTGCGGCAGGGACATCGAGAAGAGCATCTGCAGGGAGATGTCTGGGAATCTGGAGTCTGGCATGGTGGCCGTGGGTAAGTTGCTTCAAGCTAATTATGTGTCTTAGCATCATTTTGCCTATTCTAGTAATTATCTTCTCCAAAACCTGCAAACAAGCATTTGTTTATTTACACGTTTGTTCAGCTTTGACACTTATGATTTATAAATATTCTCTTTGCCATCATGTAGCAATGTACATCACCAAAAATGTTTATTTGGCAGAATGCCGTCATTGCTTGCCGTAATGGCAATGTCTTAAAATCAGTTATTTGTTTCCTATTGGATGGGGATGTTTTGTCCTCTGTTTACCAGAACACCGTTTCTAAAATTGTATGACGTGAAATGTCACTGGTGTTCACATTGGAATGTCACTGGTGTTTATCATGAATAAACCTCTATTTATAAAGTAGGTTTCATCATCCTGTTTTGTAATTTTCTGGAGGCTACATATTTATATATTTTTTTTAAATGGAGGCAAAAATTTTAGTTTTAAAGATACACTATCAGTCGTGTTTTTCAGAGGTCTTTTGTCTGTTAGTGTGCATTTACTCGCACTATTACGACACTACAAACCTTTGCCACAATGTACTCAAAAATGGGGTTGAACTAAAAAATGCACAATACACTATTCGTGCGACACCAAAGAATCAATTTTTGTTATGGCGCTGAAAGTGCCTATTGGTGTTTTTCCATATATCTATACATCCTGAATAGGGACTGAGAGGGCAACTAATTTCACACGCCGTGGTGTCTTCTGTGTTTCAGTGAAATGCATCAAGAATACGCCGGCCTTCTTCGCTGAGCGACTTCACAAGGCTATGGCGGTAACGTCGCATTCGCTTTACCTACTCCTGTGATTCGTTACCCGGGAAATTAGCGTTCGTATAAAATTACTACTAACTGTTACTACAGGATGGATAAAAATATCTTGCTAAGGATTGCATGTACAGTACGGATAGTTTGCCTGTGTCTTAAAATCAGTTATTTGTTTCAAATTAGGAGTTGATTTTCGTAATATACATTTTTCTTATCCCCATTCCTGTTCTCAAATGCACGTCGAGGTGTTGGTAATCCTATGTCAGTGGTTGACGTTATTTACAATTACTGTTACAGCCTGTAAAATCTGTTGATGTGCACCTACAGTTAATTCCAGTACAACTTATATTATTAACACTGGAAAACACTGTTTCCAATGCTAGCTACATTAAAATGTGCAATGACCAGGTGTGACATGTAGTATGATTCATTGTTATCTGCTTTCACAGGGGGCTGGAACAAAGGACAACACCTTGATCCGTATCATGGTGACCCGCTCCGAGGTTGACATGCTGGACATCCGTCAGGAGTATTTGCGAGCCTATGGGAAATCCCTGTACACGCACATCACTGTGAGTACTGCTCCTGCTCTTTCGCCTTTTCGGAGGAAAGTGCATTTTCAACATTGTTTTAAACAAAGTGCCAGTGTCCTTTTATTAAATGACAACCAGACAAATTTGTACTAAACCCTTCATGCACGACAACAGTAAACTCATTCTCTATAAATCATCGTGATTTAGGCATGGTAGAAATTTTGAGAGTAGATGCCTGCCTGTCTGTTCATATGAAAACAACTTGTTGACTGAATTTGTTTTCTATCTGAACGTGACGATAACTTATTCATCAGGAACTCTGCAGTCAGAGTCCGACGGGGGGGAATAACATATTCTTTCTCTTTGTGACGGGATAGGGGGACACGTCTGGGGATTACCAGAAGTTGCTGTTGAAGTTGTGTGGTGGAAATGACTGAGGGCCTGTGGAGACATTCCCCGGTTTTTGTAGGGACAGCCTGGTCTGCTACTTTCTGAAATAAAGAAATGTACCCGTTTACTGGTACCAAAAGTACTAGTGATGTGTAACTCTGCATGTATTTTTGCTTATATATAAATGTTATTCAAAAGCAGATAAAGGAATACACATTACTCTATGCCTTTAATAGTGCACTCTTTGAACTAATCATGAGGGTATATAATCTGAAAGGTTTTAACACTTTAACATTTGTTTGGTTCTCTTCTTTTAGTATAGGTGTGCTTTTCTGAATATCTGTGTAAGAATGTATAATTCAGCAGTGCTCCGTATTATCCTACAACGGAGCAGTACTGTTAAAGTATAGCATATACATGCAGCTTAGGAAGATGGTGAATGGTGACATGAAGGTGAGCATCTGACCACAAAGCTGTCCTTGGAACATTATCAGAGGCTTGAAATAAATGCCAAGACATTTCTGAAGTATTTGACCTGTGCGTGTGTTTCTCATTTCCTTAGAATCGCTTTGTCTTACAGTGGGATGGCTTTGACCTCAGGCAGGACTAAATAAATAAGATTTGGGGGGGGGGCGGGGGTGGTGTATGCAGTACACACAGACACATACATCCGTGCACACATTGGGGGGGGGGGGTTTTAGGTAGATTTTTAAGAGGGTTATGTCAAGTTCAGCTCAATGATTGGATGATACCATTATGGTGAATTTATTACTCTGAACAGGTGAGTGCCTGCATGCATGTGCATGCGTGTGCGTGCATGTGTAATGTATGCCCAGCAGGGGAGAGGGACATAACTGCCCAGCAGTTATGAAAAATGGGTGGACAGTTTGACGAATATATTAATGATATGCATATTACAATGATAAAAAAAATCCAACAAATGTAACTTTCACTTTTATCCATTGATACGCTTTGTGTTAAATGTTCACTGCTGAAAGCAATATGTTCCAATATGCCAATCACCAATTGCCATTTCCGTGAGGTACTGCGCTTAAAAGTAACATTTTAAGCAATTACCGTATTTATAATGTTCTACTGCCAGTAGGGGGCAGTTTGAAACCGTTTAGTTGCAAACAAACAGTGTTTTCCATTTGTCAAGATGCAGGTGGCTTAAATTACAATTGTATTAATTTACAGGTCAGTTCTTTCACACGGGGGACATGTGGATAATGGAATCAATAGGCGTGACTGAATTTAATGCAGGGGTATATGCAGACGCGGTCCTGTGCGGTGACGTTAGGCTGCCTAAAAGTACAGAAGCAAACAATGAAATCCAGGTAACATTTCTTGCTTTAAAAAGAAATGAGCTCTTTGTCCCGTGGCTTGTGGGTAGCGGTACTGACTGGGGTGGTAGAAATGCTGGCACCTTTTGGTGGCATAGCTAAGGGGCGGTACGAAGCCTGTATACCGTCAGGGTGGGGATCAGGGACCGAAGCGGCTCCTCTGAACACCGGCTAACTGTGCCCATGCAAGCGTCTTAGCGGCTCGGTACTTACGGGAAGCGGCATCGCTTCGAAACCGAAATTATTCACTTGCCGCCCTGGCATTTAAAATTATACCCAAATCTCATTGATATTTAATGTTGCTTACACAACCCTGTTTCCGAAAAAAGTTTGGGACCTTGTGTAAAATGTAAATAAAAACAGAATGCAATGATTTACAAATCGCACAAATTTAATTGAAAATAGGCAACATATCAAATATCGAAACTGGAAAATGTTGTTTTATGACTAATATATACTCAATGTATAGACTGGCCTGCAGAGCCATACTGCTGTAATACACAGCATTACAGTATTGGCATTGTCTTGCTGAAATATACAAGGCCTTCTCTGAAATAGACATTGTTTGGATGGCTCCAAAACTTCTATATCGTTCGGCATTAATGGTGTCTTCTCAGATGTGCAGGCTACCCAAGCCATGGGCACTAATGCACCCCCAACCCAAAACAGATGCTGGCGTTTGAACTGTCTGCTGATAAGTTGGATGGTCCCTCTCCTCTTTAGCCTGCAGACCACAGGAGCTTTTCATTTTGCCTCAGTCCATCTTAAATGGACGCCGGCCCGGAGAAGTCGGCGGCGTTTCTGGATCATGCTTCGATATGGTTCCTTCTTGGCATTTAGAGTTTCATCCTGTATTTGTGGATACAGCAATGAACTGTGTTCACAGACCGTGGTTTTCGGAAGTGTTCCTGAGCCCATGATGTCCACTATAGAATCATGTCTGTTTTTTATGCAGTACTGCCTGAGGACCCAAAGATCACGGCTATGCAATATTGGTTTTTTGGAATATTATGTAACATTTAGTGGTGTCTAATGTAGAGAATGTGAACATTAGGACTCTAATAAGGAGATGTAACCAAAATCAGTATGTACTTACACCTGCACCCTATGTTAGCCTTGGCCAAATGAGTATGCACTTTGCAGCTTATCACTGTTTTGACGGCCCAGAATAATCAGTTCTGCGGCAAGCATCACGGGACCATCTGAAACGGCCGAAACATGTTACTTTTTATCAGTGCCACCTGGAAAGTCTGATTTTCCCACCGTAGGGTCCTGGGCATCTTGCCAAAATTATACAGAGGAACAATATTGCCTCAGATATGTTTCCAGAAGATTCAACAAACCACAGAAATGATTGGCAGCCTGGGCCCTGGGCCCTGAAGGGGAAGCACAATGACAGCAGTTGGTCCAGAAAGCTGATGCTTGGGACATCCCCTGTATGGGGACACACTCCTGCAGGGTGTCCAGAAAGATGAGGCTTGGGACATGCCCTGCATGGGGACACACTCCTGCAGGGTGTCCAGAAAGATGATGCTTGGGACATCCCCTGTATGGGGACGCACTCCTGCAGGGTGTCCAGAAAGCTGATGCTTGGGACATCCCCTGTATGGGGACGCACTCCTGCAGGGTGTCCAGAAAGATGAGGCTTGGGACATGCCCTGTATGGGGACGCACTCCTGCAGGGTGTCCAGAAAGACGAGGCTTAGGACATGCCCTGTATGGGGACGCACTCCTGCAGGGTGTCCAGAAAGATGATGCTTGGGACATGCCCTGTATGGGGACGCACTCCTGCAGGGTGTCCAGAAAGATGAGGCTTGGGACATCCCCTGTATGGGGACGCACTCCTGCAGGGTGTCCAGAAAGATTATGCTTGGGACATGCCCTGTATGGGGACGCACTCCAGCAGGGTGTCCAGAAAGATTATGCTTGGGATATGCCCTGTATGGGGACGCACTCCTGCAGGGTGTCCAGAAAGACGAGTCTTAGGACATGCCCTGTATGGGGACGCACTCCTGCAGGGTGTCCAGAAAGATGAGGCTTGGGACATGCCCTGCATGGGGACGCACTCCTGCAGGGTGTCCAGAAAGATGATGCTTGGGACATGCCCTGCATGGGGACGCACTCCTGCAGGGTGTCCAGAAAGAAAAAGCCACAACATTTTCAGCCTTTTCCCTTAAAGAGATTTCTCCGGATTCTCTGAATCTTTCAACAATATTCTGTACAGCACAGTAGATGATGAAATTCCCAAATTCATTGCAATATTATATTGAGGAACTTTATTCTTAAATTGTTGCACTATTTGCCCACGCAGAGTGGTGAACCTCTCCCCATGGTCACAGAGACCCCTCCTCTCTGGGGGGCTCCTTTCATTCCCTATCATCTTACTGACCTGTTGCCAATTAACCTAATTAGTTGTGAGATATTCAGCCAGGTTTTTAGCATTACACGTCTTTTCCAGTCTTTTGTTGCCCGTCCCAACTTTTTTGAAATGTGTTGCTGGCACCAAATTGACCATGTTTGTTTAAAAAAAACATAAACTTTTACATAAAAACTCCTCAGTTTCAACATTTTCTATCTTGTCTTTGTTCTATTTTCAATTAAATATGTATTTATATGATTTGTAAATCATTGCATTCTGTTTTTATTTACATTTTACACAGCATCCCAACTATTTTGGGAATGGGGTTGTGGTTGTAGTGAATTGTTTAGCCTTGTTGTCAGCATAAATACAGTATAGAGCTCATAGATACATTTTAATTTGTGTTGAGGGACTTGATAGACTCTAGGCAGTTTAATGTTGCATGCATACTTTAATCAGGGCCATGCACATTAATCACTGGTTGTTCAATGTGATAAATGAAATGGTCTTTTGCAGAGGAATTTACCCTAGATGTTGCTGTATTTTGAGAAATGCAAACATAATGTCTAAAATCCAGCACTGGAAGAAAACAATCAAGTGTATCATCATTCCCTTCCTCAGCACTGTGTCGATATTTTCATTTCTTGTGGTAGAATAGATATAGATTGGGGGGGGGGGAACAAAAGATATATATCCCTGACCTTGGACCTGAGCCAAGATATGAGTGTTTGACGCTGTCTGGGAGGAGGTCGATATTTATATATAGCTGGGGTTAAAGTACAGATCCTTCTTACGTCCCGCCCATGTTCACACATTTCCTTTTGGTTTGGACGTGGCCACACCAGCCCAAGAAACATCTCCTCTCAACCTAGTGAGAATAAGGATAGAAGAAAGTACAGTGGAAAGTATACCAGCAAACATCAATAATCTTATAATGTGCCATAAGCACCCCAGATTATATTCACAGATGCTGTTTTGTGTTATATTCTGTTTGCTTATTGATTTTGTGTGTCATGGGTACATGTGTAGGGCTGTACAATCCAAACCTGTGTAGCAATGTACCCAGTTATCATAAACTGTAACTGGAAGTGGGAGTCTTTCTAGCTAGCGGCAGGTTTAGCACAAATTCGTTATGCTATATAATTTGTTGCTGGATCATCATTGTGCTAACGTCTCTAAAACTACTGCGCTGGCATTGTGCACAGAGAATACCCTGTCACAAGAAATCTTGGTTCCGCCACCTAAATGAGTCATCACGATGACTGTGTGTCCCTCTAAACCATATACCAATTACTTTCCGGTTTAATCCTGAACATTTGTGGCTGGAACTGTGAACTGTAACCATACCAATGGAAATAGCGTTCTATGGCACATCTCGGCACACTGCGATGCAAGCATGAATTTGTGAATTTGGCCGTGCTGCCCTGAGATGGGCCAGCATCTTGTGCTGGGGCCTGTGCTTTCATGTCGAGCTGCCTGTTGCCACGGAAATCAGGCCACGAGTCATCCTTGCTCTGACACTGCTTTGATACCATGTCTCAATCGCAGGAACAGTACAAAAGCCAAGGATGGGTTCAGTCTGAGTGGTGCCACTGTTACTATGTTGCACACTCCATTCATATCTGGGCATTTGAGTGTGTGCGAGTCTCGTACATTTTTTTCGTTTGGTGCAACGCAGAAACATCTCAGAAATGGTTTGCTTTTCCCACAAGCTCGTCTCTTATCTGGACAAGTTGCGGGTTAGGAATCTGTGCCCTGCCGTGAAACCCTTGGCCAGCAGGGTAATGATAGCACTGTTGGGCCCTTGGGGAAGGCCTTCAGCCCCCCTGGCAAAAAAACCTACTCCAGGGGTGCTACATAAATGAGCCTGTGATCTGACGAAAAGCTTCTCTCTCCCCTGTGTGTGTTTTTCTCATAGGAGAGCACGTACAGGTGTGTGACATCCCAGGAATTCCAGTGTGTACTGTGCTTGCACAAATAGCAAATAAAAGTACTTCCCTATGTTCAGTTTATATGCAAAAAATGCATGACTTTGCCTAAACAAGAGAGAAACAGCTAGAGAGAGAGAGACAGTTAACGTGTTATAATTTCTGGTGGTGATGTGCCTATTTTTTTGCTTCAATAAAAATGCACTACGTTCCCTTTACAGGGGTCATCAGGGAATTGTTCTTCAGTTATTGCTAAAACGCGCAATTTATTTCAAGACCACTATCTCAAGTCTGTGAATCACTACTGCTGGTAAAAAAAACAAAAAATATATAAAAAGATGTGATGGCTGTATAGCCTTAACATAACCTTGACAAGGAGACCATAGTTGTAATAGCCTATTTACTGTGTTCCCTGACCAGACTCCCAGCCAGGCTGGAGATGTCACATTGAGGCCAACCACAGAGCACACATAATGCTGGTAGGAATGGTGGTATGGTAGTGGTGTATTTACCTCTCTACCATAATTTTACACCCTCTTCTTTGGTGGTGCTGGAATCATATTTTCTGTCACACATTGGTATGTGCCTCCATTACAAAATTCATTACAAGCCCCTAGAGTCCCGTTAATGGCCCAGTTCCTTTTCTGCATTGTTGGTTTTCAAAGTAATGAATATTATAGCAGGCTAATATGTTAACAGCCTCTTCTGCATTTTATTGAAAAGGAAAAAAAATGGCGTGACCCTCGTGTAGTATACCAATAGTATATTTGAATTTTACTGAGAGTAATGCACTGAAAATAGACGAATCAATTTAAATCGTTTAAGAAAATCCTAACTACTAGTCTGTCATCTTTGTACTTATTTACTTATTTGTTACCGCAGGACCTGCAAAAAGACTAGAGACCCTTAAAATGGTTCGTGAGAACTGATTCAAACGATGCATTTGCATTTCAAAGTAACCTTCACGCCCCTTTACGTTTTCCCGATTAAAAACACAGCCGGGGAGTACGTGTCGCAGTGTCGCTGCCAAGATGCGAGCCGCGCCTGTCACAGGTAGCGAATAATGCGGCTTATATAAACGAATCCCTCCCCCCACCCCGTATCTGCCGCTTCATTCAAGGCAAAAGCCTTTTCCTCTGCTTGCTGACACGCCGCGGAACAGTGCCATGGCAGCGGGAGATTTGCTTGCAGCTAAAAATAAAGTTCCATAAAGCGCATGAAAAAAATCTGGTGCAGCACAAATATTAGATGGAATACCGCAACTAGCGGAGGGGCCGCGGCGCCGCGCCGGCGGGAGCGCGCACGCTTATTCTTAACCAAGTGTTTGTTTCGAAACTTTGGGCGTGGATTTGAGTGGGTGGGCTGCTGGTGGTGCCGAAATTATCGGCGAGTTAGGAAAGCCGTGTTATTGTGATATCTTTGTACCGCACGGGGACATTACCACGCTCCCGTCATTATGAGCCTGCTCGTTTGTTCGTTTGTCTGTATTTTTAATGGCGTTGCAGACCCGGTGTAAAATGTAGATAGAAGAAGTACAAAATTAAAAGAGTTTCAGATGGTGATGTGAAATATCACCTTAAGCTTGTATTTTTTCCAGGGGATTTTTAATAGAACTTGTAACCTAATTTTTGATGCAACAATTTGCATGGCTAACCTTTAATCAGGTAGTGGTTTTGGCAAATTTCACCATTCTAGCGTGTATAATGCTATACGCACATAGGTTTACTGTGTATATGAGTGACTATTCTGGGTGAAACAGTGCAGAATGATCTAGTCAACATTATGTCAATGAGATCCATTTCATTTCCTGCTAAAGCACAAAAATATACAGTATATGCTGTCCAGTCTGTTGGTGAAACTGCATGGGTGATCATGCTGATCGATGCACCGGTGACATCGAGGCCGATGGCAGAGAAAATTCACTAGAGTAAGAAATCATAAAACATGCCTGTAGCGCTATCAATAGACCATACTGAAACAAATTCTCGATTAATAACTCGACGGGACAACGACATTCAGCTGCGAAAGCACAAATAAGGGGATAGATTCTGAAATTCTGGTAATCTACCAGCCTGGACCTTCTTTTCTCCCTTAGAAACCTTGTTCGTAGGGTTGCAGCAGCTGTGTGTCGTATTGCTTTTGGTGCCGACACACACACGCGTACATGCCTTCTGTTCACTGAAAGACCCCGAGACTGTGTCACATGTTTAATGCACATTTGATGTTCTTGCGTAGGTGGGGGGTTTTCAATTTCACAGACTAATCTGGCCGTATAATCTGGGTTCCATGGCTGTGTATTCTGTAGCTTTTCTCATTATATAGGAATAACTTTAAAGCTTAAGCTTGTTTGATGAAGCTTGAATGCGATGGCGTAATATCTGACGTGAGAGCAGAGAGTAGCCATGTAAACTGGGATGTGACAGTTGCCATGGCGATTACATGTAGCAAATGAGTCGATCGTTTGCACTTCTGGCTCATAGCTGTTCATACGTTGGTTTTCGTGCTTAAGAAGAAAGTCTGGACACAAGGAATCAATTGAAAACAAAATAATGTTATCAGAAGTTTCTATTTCATGCTTCATTAATGATCACTAATCAATTACAAAACTTGGCTCATGCATCTGATTGAAGTCCCTAAAAATGTTTTTCAAGTGCTATGAATTAATTTTGCAGAGTACAGATTTCTTCATAATCTCCTCTGGCCCCAAAGCATAAATTAATGCTGCTACACTGACACCAAATACTTTGCTTTTACACTCATGTAAAACACAATCTATAAACACACATTTAAAGTGTTTAATTCAGTTTGTGAAGTTTCATGTGAAATGTAAAGACATTTCTCCAAATACATGGTGGGGTGAATGTGGCTTCAAACCTCCAGGATTGTGGGTTCGATTGCTACGCTGAATGTCGAGTTTCGCATGCTCCTTCCGTGTTTGTGTGGGTTTTCTCTGGGTACTCCGGTTTCCCTGCAGTTGGGGTGTGCCCACTGCTGGTCGGGATAGGCTTACCACTGCTGTATAGGGGAAAAGTAGTTCTGGAAAATGGATGGAAATATATTCTGTAATTCAAGATTCAATATTTAATTGCAACAGTGGCCATCTTTTCAAGTGCATGTTTTATGTAAGAGTAGGTGACCTAAGCAATCTTATGTTGTCTAGAGGGAGAAAAACACAGCGTTGCCTTTGGGTAGTGCATAGGATTCCTGGTCATTTACATTATGAGGCTGACTTATTACGCAATGCGCTAAGCTAGTCTGGAAGTTACTTACGCAAGGTGCTTAACAGATACATGGGGTTTAGCATTTAATTCTTGGCTTTTAGGTTCTCCATCATCCATCCAATTTTCCATAGCCGCTTATCCAGTACAGGCTTGTGGTGCCTTGGGGTTTCCATTCCCCTTTTGATTTTCCTTTATTGAAAGTGCTAACATCGTCAAATCAAGGAGCCAACCGAGGAGCATAGCTAAATACCCAAAATAGTCTAAATAAATGCATGAAAGCATTTAATCTCACAGCAAACACCTGAGCTGCACACATCATATATGGGTTTCAGTTACTCACTCAAAACAAGAAATATTTTGTATACTTGGACATTTTATGCTTCAAATAATGAATAACAATGTTTCAAGAATATTGTTAAATAATTCAGGGATTTTTATATTTTCATCAATGCGAATGGAATCTATAATGGCATCGCACTTCTGACAATCAAATGAAAATACTCCTTGTGTATCTGAGAATAAAAGAACATTTTTCATGTTTTTGTTAAAAAGGGGGGAAAGGGTGTATTAAAAGGAGATCTTGTTTCACAGAAGGAAGAGAGTATATTATGTAGATTTGTCTGTGGAATAATCCACAATGTGGACAACCACTGAAGAGAAATGAGAATGGAAAGTAAAATAAAGACGCATTTTGGTCTTGCGTGTGATTATGTATTCCACATACGCCTGCCACGACATTTCCCTTTCTTATCTCACACACCAGGGCTATTAGCCAGCATTAAACCCAACCATTTAGTAGTGACAACGTGTTGTAGGCTGGCCAAAATAAGGTTAAGTGTGCCATGTCTAGAGTCAAATGGTCTGGTCTATTACGCTGAATGCTCAATGAGAAGAATCTGACTCATAAGACAAGACAGTTGAGGAGGTTAAAGAAAGTTGATCCAACCTTAAGAGTAATCGTTGAGTTGTAACTTTAAAGAAGATAAGCAAAAATAAAAACTGCAAAACCTGACTTTGGTAATTTCATTAATGGCTAACACTGTTACACTCCTAACATTGCAGTTCATTGTAGCAGAGCCATAGTGGATCAGTGTCTGCAGGTTTTTTACTTTTTTTCTTAGATCCTGCCCAAATATTAGCCTGAGGTGAAGCAAAGCCTAGCATGTCTGGCTTTCTCAATGGACCTGGGCTCCTCATTCAGGGAGGATTCATCCATATGTCATTCTCAACAATTGAGTACAGCCATCAGTGTTTTGACTTGAGATGCACATGAAGAACATAACATTTGTTGTAAGACTCATATTCAGAAGGATAGTTCATAACCTCTGCTGTTATCATTGAACAAGGTGAGTGAGAGATGTTTCTACACACATTATACTAATAAACATTTGATATGAGGAGGAAATAATGCCATTAATAATACTCGTCTGTATTCCATATTTCTTAATGATGCAGCCTTGATCAATATTAAGTTAGCGTGGATATATAAAATGCTCATTAATACATTGATAATACTTTACTTGAGGTGGCACAAATGAAGCAGTGGTACACTCTCATTAATGTATTAATTAACCAGAAATTGAGTGTTGCGTACTGACCATATCCTTTCATGACCATGACCAATAATTTACTGAGGAACGCTGTACAACCAAAATGAAAAAAAACTGCAAAAAAAAAACACCCAACAACACAGGCTTCTGACAACGTATTACTCTCGTAAGTGCGATGTAAGTGAGTGTTTAATTTACAGCAAAAGCCATATTGCCCCTTTATTCTTAGAACACATATAAATACATATTTGTCGTGTTTAAACACTACATTTGCTTTTGGTGTATGTGCAGAAGACGGAGAAAAGCATGAATGGCCGGAATCACACACTATACGCACGCCGTGTCAGCTGACAGGCCGCCCTCGGCGCGCCCGGTGCACGGTGCCCGGTGCGCGGTGCACGGTGAGCGGCGCGCGCGCGCGCACCCGCACC
>JAODKM010000040.1:8178370-8191688 GCA_026780845.1 Petrocephalus sullivani | reverse complement strand
CATGTCGTCACTTCCGGCCTCTAGGCTCGTAATCTGACTCGGATCCTGACCTCCCGAGAGTAAAGGAACGCACGATACTGCCAAGGACACACACTTCTATATTTTAGGGTTGTTTCAGGATTTTTTTTCTCTTCATGTTTTATGGCTAGAATAAGCATTGTATTAGCGTGGCGTATAGCGTTGACATTCGGCTAGGAAACGGTAGCACACACATCTTGGTGTTTTATATCGAGAGCCTGCCGTTTCCATGGTCATTTATTTATGGGTCCTGAAATCAGCGAGAGATCCTAGGGTGTTTCATTTTTGAGACATGGCTTTGTAAGGGAACTGTCAATTTGTTTGGGATTGATGGCCACCTTATCGCTCACCTTAATATTTCTTAAACCTGATCTTAAAGTTATTTAGAAAGATGCTAAATTGGAGTTTAATGTAAGTTCTGCCAGCTGCGCTTCATCAGTATGAGAGGTACAACGGCTTTGTGTTTACAGACCTGGAATGTGGGAGATGATGGAGGACCGGAATGTGAAAAATAAAGGAGGGGTGTTCCAAGCCCCAACAAAGCCCACAGAGAAGCGAAATGGGTGTTATTTAGTGCTGCAACATCCTTAGAGGACCGGTCTTCAATCTACAATTTCTACCGCTGCTGGCTGGCAGCCATGGTTGTTTCACAGTAGTCATACATTGTTCTAGAATTCAGTGGATAAGTAGAGTTGCACGTGTTCAGTCACTGTTTATGTGGGAGGTTCTTCACCTTGGGTGGCATCTGGGATCATGATGCTCAAAAGGTTGTGTAGTAAAGAAATGGGGGGCAGGACTTCTTGGACTTCTCCAGTAGACAATCACCAGATTGCCAACAGACAACTGCCCATTCATGTTCAGCGCTGAAGAGCCACGTACTGCATAAGATCACATGACTGCCAAGAAGTGGCAAGTGGCTGATTGCTGTGAACCTTGCCCATTGTGAGAGTGTCTAGCCAAACAGACTCATGGGAAACTGCAGGCAAAGAGAACAAAGAATGTCTGATCCATGTGATGCCCCTGCTCTGGAGGCATATTACCCCCCCCCCCCTTCACAGTTGCCTGATGGGAAGGGAAGGGGGACTTTGATTAAAACTGGCCTGAGTCTGGCTTACACACAGCAGAGGCTCCTACAGCAAGTGAGAAGCTGCCAGAGTCGGTTTGATTTAGTGTCCTGAGATGTGGGTAAACAGAACCGTTTGTCAGGCTCTCTCTTTATCCAGAGTACGAGCTTCTACATCAGGGACAGAGGTTGCTGACAGAAAGTTGAATCAGCGATTCTGCCCACAGCAGAGTAGAAACTAATTAATGCTGAAAAGCGGAATTGTTTTTATTTTTTGTTGTTTTGTATCAACTTAACGATAGCTGGAAAACATTTGAGGCTGTTTAAATCATTGCAGAAACACTTTTATATTTTGGGGCCGATCATAGAAAAAAGTGGTCATCTGTGACTGGGGAGCCAGTTCAACAAAAAAAGCTTTCGGGTATCGGTACAGAGCTGTACTGAGAAGGTAAATCAGGGTTAGCGTTTGCTGATATGAGACCAGTTTCATGGCTGCTGGTTTCCCTGGTAGATTTTAGAAAAGCAGGAACACAAATTTGATCCTCTCTGCTTTCATTAGCTATAGTGGGGGGGTGGGGTGGAATGGTCCAGCATTAGCCTTTAGGGCTTGTGGTGTCCACCATAGCCCTGTAATTGTTTTGTTTTTACTTGTCCTGTGAGCTTGCAGTTCTGTTGGTCATTTGTTACTGGAGCAGTCCTCCCATATGTTTATATTTACTACTAGTAAATATAAACAAGTGGCAGCCCCTCACGGCCAAGCTTGCTTTCATGGAGAGCAAGGTTGGGGGAGGTGAAAAGTCAATTTCCCCAAGGGGATCAATAAAGTATAATTCTTCTTCTTCTACAACAGTTGATTTTTTTTGGGGCTTTTCATTTTACATATTCCTTTATTCCTTTCCTTTAAATATAAGGACAGCACAGATTTATATGAACGAATGCTATACATAATACAGAGGCTGATAAATATTTTAAGGCATGTATTTGTAATGATGTATTTTCTAAGTGGGTTCTGGTGGCCAGATGCGTATAGAACCGCTGCGGATTCCTGCCGTCGGGTTCGTTTTGGTCAGACGGGAGATGGGGGAGGGAGAAAAGCTGCAACTGTTATAGGATGAAATGTGCATACTTCAAAGAAAAGTTACCCCCGGCAAGGCACAGTCCTCTACTGACCTAGTTATTTGGTGTTTGAAAAGCTTTACTTTGTAGTGATGTCATATTTAAATACGCTGAACTGTAGTTGTGTGGGTTTATTTTTGTGTGTGCAAATGTATGACATCCTGTGTTTTGGATTCTTTGTTTAATTGGTGTGGAACTGTTGTGTGCGATGTCTAGCACTCTGAAAAAACATTTTGTGCCGTATACCCACTAATGGAATAAGTCAGAAAGCCGGGTCAGCAGTGAGTTTGGGGCTTTGCTCAAGGGCCCAGTGATGACATCACTGCCAGCTACAGGATTTGAACCGGCAACCCTCCGGTCACCAAGCATCACGTCCTAACCCGCTGAGCCACACACCACCCCATCTTTTTTTTTTCCTCCTCCTTTCCTTTCCTCATTCATCGCGTGTTGCGTCTCTCAGGGAGGTGCTGTGTTGCTTCAGAGCCTTCTGGAAAGTAACTGTGTGGAGTATTGCTGGAACAGGCAGATCCGCTGTCTGTCAGAGGAGATGAAAGCGCCCCCCCCATCCATCCCCTTCCCAAGGCCTTGCTGGGTGTGCTGCAGCTGCTGCGTGGGCCTGCCTCGACAGCTTCAAGGCTTTAATGTCTCATAGTTAATTAGTCTGTGCCTTGTCACCCCCCCAGGGTATCCTTTGGGTGGGAGAGTTTTTTTTTTTTTATGTGTGTATTGGGGGGGTGGGGGGCATTTTAAGCTGCAGTGTTCATTCTGACTTGAATGAAATTTTCTAGGGTATCAGTAAGAGAATTCCTGCCACTTGCTCTTTTTTTGTGTTAAAAGGGTTTCGAAAGTGGTTTGCCCTTTAATTAAATGGATACATGCTTGGAACGACAGGTTGTGGTTTTTTATTTTTTTTTTGTGGGATTAAAGGGCATTTATTGGGGATATAATGTAGATAACGACTTACTGTTATCCAGAAATACTCCTAGTTTAAATTGTCTAGCATTAACCAGCACCTGGCCCTATTCTTGCCTCTTGTCATTGATATGACAGTCGGCGTTATAAGGAAGCTTAAGACTCCATTATTTTCTTTTTTATCTTAAGAAATAGTCAGTGAAATAATTTGAACATCAATCTGTGATTTTGGTCTGGATTAATAAAGGAAGCAAACACTGAAATAGGTTCATGTTTGCTGCAGTTGGAATTTACCATGAAATAACGCCCATTTTCTCTGTGCTCGTATGCAGTGTGGATTGTTTTGTGTGCCATATGGATCACAGTGTGGTCCTTGGCAGCATCTCACCACCATTTAGACTACAGGTTTCGAAGTAGCACAGATTCATGGGAAACTGAGGATTACAAATGGAAGGGTAGGGAAGATCCGACAGAGTAATATAGGTGTTGTCTGTCATGCCAGAAATACTGTAAGTATTGCATCTTTGGAGCTTGGGTTCCTGATGATTTTTTTTCCCCCTCCACATGATGAATTACAGTGCTCTGTTTGCAGTGAATATGCTGTTATTTCTTTTTAATGCTCGCGACGTTGATTGGCCATTTTAAACAGATGGAACTCTCCTGTAAGTGTGACTTTGGTTTCTCATGTACAGTAAGCAGTGCCACTGATCTGGGGGTAGAGCCAACACTCTGACTGAAACCCTCCCAGTGCAGGAAGCCGTCGTTGGATCATTTGGTCTTTTAGAGCGATGAGGGAAAAATAGTCACTGGGGATATGTTGTACTCCATTAAATCATAAGTGATGATTTAGCTGGAATGAAAAGGCCGGTGGACTGTAGAAGAACCCAGTGGTTTAGCTTTGGTTGGCAAACCATTGGTTAGCAATGCATGGTTGGCATTCAGAAGTAGGAAAGCAGTGTATCAAATGAGACCTTGGAGGGGGTTTTCCCTGTTCGGGCAGCTTTGGTTGGTAGCCTCTTGCCACATGTTATAAGCTTATGTTCCAGTCATCCCATTTCTGTTTGTTCTGTTCTATTTGTAAGCGTTGGGTTTTTGACGGAAAGCTTGTTTTGCAGTGTTGTGCTTATGTGCTAACAGTCTCTCCCCCTTGCTCTTGTCAAGGTTCTACGTACAGCGTGTTGTCCACGATGCCGTCTGACTCTGAAAGCAGCAGCTCTCTCAGCAGTGTAGGTAGGTCTGGGGTTCAAAGTTCAGCTGAATGTTTCATGGCTGATGGTGTGTTACAGTCTAGTGTATTTATACTAGGGGTATAACAGTACACAGTATACTATCGATACGCCCCCACGGTTCAATACGCCACGTGAACTGCGGTATTACGATATGCCTTTCACTTTCCAATATGTATTGGCACAAATATAAGATGTGGGTTTTTTTTTTTTTTACTGAAAGACACCTCTAAAAAAACTGGGGTCATTTTATTTTCGTGGGCTAGAATTTAAATTGCAATAAAACTGCAGATGGCATAAATTATCCACCTCCTGGCTAAAGGTTGCCACATCTTCAAACGTAATCGACATTGTTTCAGCAATGCAACGTTCTATGAGCAATGATCCCACCCACTGTCGACAATTGGCTGACATCATGTGACACTGTGGGGTTGGCTAGTAGCCGACATGCTTTCTACCGCACCGCGCTTATCTTTAAATGTACATGAATATTTATATTCCTGTATTTTTGTTAATTGTCAATGTGCGTTTCGTTAGTGTGTAATGATGACTGTAAAGTAAACTCTTGGTTTCCTTGCCTGCCGCTTCTAGTATTAAACCTATAGCGGCTTATAATAAACTGAGTATTTCATTTTAAAAGAGCTGTCATCATCTTTATTAAAATGACTCGACCACTTGCCATAGTACTTTTTAAAAAAAAAATTTGCACACCTTTTATGTGGGGCTGCTGCATCAAAAACCGAGTTTGTAATACTGATTATCTAGCTACACTTACTGTGTCTGGTTGCTTTTTAATAGCGATATGCTTAACTTCATATATGTTCCTTGTCAAATAACATTTTTCTTTATAAATAACTTTTGTAATACTAAATCTTTTGTAAAAGCATCGAGTATGTATAGGTAAAACACCTACTGGTTTACTGGTTATCAAAATTAAGAGGGAGGTTTAATTTTAATGTCTTTCTGTCCTTGATTTCATGTACTGAAGACACAAACTGGACCTAGTTAGTCATGTTGCCATTTTTCTCAGTGTCGAGTTGTTCATTGTTTAATGGGTGATATGTTTTTATCCACTTCTCAAATATAAAGTTACCAAAACTGTACTGTTACCATGGTTCAAAAACTGCGACACATACCAAACCGTGGGAATGCTGTACCGTTACACCCCTATTTTATATATAGTGCAACCTGATGTGTTGAATGTGATGGTGTGCAAGTCTCTCTGTCTCTGTGTAGATGGGTAAGGATCTATTTTCTTGGCCTTCAGTCACCAAGTAGCTACCATTGTTATTTTCTCCCAAAGTACAGGGTAGTACAGGCTATGTCGTAGCCTTTAAAGGTACCACATTCTTCTTAGGGGAAACACACCAGCTACATTTCGCAGTAGTAAATTTCCTTTGCGACATTGCTGTCAGGAATGTTTCGCAACACGCTGCTAGACTCCCCAGTATTACCTGTTAACCAGAAAGGTCATTCTGAACTACACAATGTATTGCATTTTATAAAATGTATGCTTGGTCGTGTAGCTGATGTGAATGAGCTGGATTTTTCACATCTCACATGCTTGTCTTGGGTTCCGGCCTTACCTGTCATGCGGAAAGTGATTACCGCGTTGTCATTGTGCAAAGCTTGAATGTTTGTTAATGCTTTGGACGTGCGCAGCAGCCAGGATAGAAGGATTCGGCATGCCAGTCAGCATCCTGTCCCTCGCTGTGTACGCCTTGTCATTATTACTGTAGAACAGGGCTGCTCATTCCTGCCCCCGGAGATGTACCACCCTGAAGAACTTGCAGCCCTAACTTGGCACACCTGATGTCCTGAAGTTAATACTGCTGACTATAATACTGACATGTTACTGAAGGACCCGATTTATCTTGATCAGATGTGCTAAATTAGGACTGCATCTAAGTTCTTCAGGGTGGTTGATCTCCAGAAGCAGGAATGAGCACTACTGCTATAGAGCATAGCCATTTCCAATGCACCTGGATTTACTGCATTCTGCAGTACTGCAATATTCAGCATATGCCACCCTGAATGTACTGCATTCTGCACTGCTCCTACATGTTCAGCTGTGCCACCCTGAATTTCCATTTTCTTAAGTATGTAGCTAATTGTTAAAGTTAAAGCCAGCAACAGAGTGAATGCATAATGTCTATAAGATCAGCTCACTTATGCCAAAGTGATGATATCACCAGATCTAAGGCCCTGTCCTGCCGTAAGCTAGTAGATGTACCTGTACGTGCCCTGGCCCGGGGCCCTGGATCGTGCCCCATGCCCCACGGTCCGAGGGAACTGCTTTGCCCGCAGTCACATGCTTACCGTTGCAGGTACGACCGGTAAAGCCTCCTCCCCTCCACCGGCACTGACGGACAGCAAGCAGGCCAACGACAAGCTGGAGACCGTGCTGTTCCAGCTGCGGCAGGTGACCCGGGAGCGGGATGAGCTACGCAAGCGTCTCGCCCTCTCCTCCCCCGGCACCACCTTTGACGACTGCCGGTATGCTCCGCCCCCCAGGGGAACCTGAAGCGGCACCTGGCCCAAGTGTGTCCTCACTGCTGCTGTGCCCGAATGAGATCAGCAGCCTAAATTAAAACCAGTTCCTCTGCGGCTCATTGATTCAATTGGCTTTTATTTGTCTTAGGCTTTTGTGTGAAAGATGTATTTATTAAAAATGTTTTTTGGTGTGTAGATGTAATTACTGAAGAGTCAGATGTGTAATATGAAAATGTTGCTTGATACCGCTGTGGTTTGGTTTACAATGAGCTCAATGACCTGTTAGTGGTTGTATCCAGTTCATTTTTTTAAATGGCTGTAACTGCTTGGTGTTTCTGTGTCACCTTATTGGCCAATGGGTGCAGCAGGAGCATAGTGCTCATCCTGTATTGTCATTTTTAATAGGCGCTTTCTCACCTCAGGAACCTTTTTCAGGAACCAGGAACTTCTTATTCCCACTACAGGAACTTGATCCGATTGTAGGTCCTCGGCGGTAGTTCTGTAACTGTTTTGTTCCCGGCCCTAATTCAGATTAGGTACTCTTCTCTTGACCAAGAACTACTAGGTGGGACTTATAGCGATGGACCATAAGAAGTGGCGCTAACTTGGAGGTGACATGGAAGTGTGGGGAAGAGAGAGAGAGAGAGAGAGAGAGAGAGAAGTAGTGGAACAGGCAGTGTGAAGATGGAAAAATAATTCCATCCTTAATTCCTTAAGGACACAAAACAATTCCTTAATTACATTACACGCATTAATGAATACCTTTTTTGCTCACATCTCCATATTTCTGCATTGGAAAATTTGTTCGATAACTGACGTACTGCTGGCTAATTGCCAGTGCCGGCAATGAAACTTAGTGCTTATTAACAAAATAACATTCGTTTTTTGTTCTGTGGAAAATGAAAGATTGATAGCAGATAGCTGCTGGGCAGATTTTAATAATGAATTATAAACATGTTGTGGGCTCTATAAGTATAATCTGATTTGTTTCATATTTTCACACCGCATGATCAATCCTCCAAAAAACCAACTAACAACTGTGGCAGTGTTAGGTCTGGGATTTAATCATTTTAATGTCAATTATGATTTGGCTTCCAGTGATTATGAAAACAAAATAATAGAGAAAATGATTATCGTGCTGCGTTTCATTTCGGAGTGATGCTCCCGTTTCATCCCATAAGTCCAGCACACACCTTTCTTAGCCCCGTATCGGTTTCTCAGTTGAATTATATTGAGTTCAAGGAAATCTATCAATGTTCAATAAACGCATATTTTTTTCCAAAGTCAATAAGTAGTCGTGTTAAATATTTCTCTTAATATTGACCAAAATAATCGTGACTGATTCTTGCCGTAATGGAGCCGCCCGTGGCAGTGTAATTTTGTATGGAGTTGGGTTTCCGTCTCCCGTGCCGATCAAGCATAAAGGGCCAAGTTCCTGTTGTGTGGTGGGAAAATGACACATGAAAGTGGCCAGGAACTACATGAGTTCCCAGTCGAAACAGCCCAGGAACTTTTAACCATGAATTAGGTTCCTAAACTTGGGTGGTAAAGCGCTCTGTGTTAATCGTTAGTGTGCAGTTTGATCACCTTTCCGCCAGTAGTTTTCTCAGTGGGCTGATTTGAGCTACACATGATTTAGCATCGATTACCAAAATATAGGCCGAGCCATGAAAGCGCATATCCCAAAGTGCCTGGTGGTCTGGTGCCATCAGGGTAAACGGTTATCCTCCAGAGCAGAGTCCTACCCTGCCTCCGTTCTGTAACGTGCTTCCCGTCCTGCATCCCCAAGGCCCAATTCCAAGCTGAGCCACGACTACGAGCGACTGAAGATGCAGTGCATGAAGGCGATGGCGGACCTGCAGTCGCTGCAGAACCAGCACACCAAGACGCTCAAGAGGTGCGAGGAGGCGGCCAAGGAGGCCGACTTCTACCAGTGAGTGCCGGCCGCGTTCGCCCGAGAAGCGGGACTGCGCCTTAATGCACGGCAGGAGCCGGGCCGCAGCCCGCCGCAGCCCGCCGCAGCTCAGAAAGCACTCCCTGTTCTGTGTTAGCGGGGGCGCGCTTTACTGGCGCATCTCTCTGCATCATTCATAAAGCCCTAGGAACACCAGGGTTATTTTCCTCACTGCTGCAAATGGGATGATTTAGAATTCATTCTGGTCTGTTTGCTCCTCCCCCTGTTCCAGTTTCAGTTTCGACTGTGTGAAATTCAAAGCCACGCCCTCAGTGCGTTGGCCCTCGGTGTGTTACACTGTAGAGAGTCGCACTTGGCTCAGTTTAGCTAGGAAGAACCTTGTGAATGTGGCCATTGAAATGTTACTTCCGTCTCGGCTCTAGCTTATGTTACTTATTGTCTTGTTAATACTTTTTCTTGCTTCAAGTATTATCTTGGAACGAGTCCTATTAATTGGTTAATCTGTAAGTTTGTTGGGACTGTCCTGGTGGGTACACTTTGAAAGCTTTCCGATTTTTTTGCTTTTTATTGCTTCCTGATCTTGGTGGGTGTTAAACGAGGATAGCTGGCCCCTAGTTACCTCCTGGTACACCCTGTTACTTTCCCACATGGGTGAGGAGCAGTCCTGTGAGGTCACTGTATATTAAAATGCAGCAGTAGTTTCTGATGAGCGTCAGGCCGGCTTATTCTTCACGCCCGGAGGCTGGCATATGCTCTGACAGGACTGCACTCCCCTGACTGAGCCTCAGCCTCACAGCGCCATCTTGGCTCGTCACTCGCCCCAGTACTGGCAGGGGCACTTCGTGTTGGGCTTCAGTCCATCTGCAGTGTCTGATGGGGCAAAAAGCCACCATGCATTAAAGCAACGGTATGAAACGGCTTATTGGGGAAACCTATGGAGGTCCTGTCTAGTGGCATCAAGCTGCACATAATGAGTTTGGGCAGCTTTTATATGCTAAAATGCTCTGTGACAGGCGCTGCGTGTAGCCCTGAGTACCGATAATGCCTTTGAAAGCGTGGAAGATGCTCAGCCTTGATTCCTTTTTGCAATTTCATAATTTTCAGTGTGCCTTTTAGGACATCTCACTACATTTATGATGTAATTTTGTGCAGAGGCTCTATGGAGTTTTTCAGCCTGGGTTGACTTGGCGCAGTAATCCCGCCCTTCATTGGCCCGTCTGCTCTGGGACGCGAGGAGCCGTCGTGCGTCACGGAGGCACGCTGCCCCCGTCGTCTGGCACGTCGGCAACTGGCTGCGGAGCGAGCAGCCGCTCCCCAGCCAGATGAGGGATTATGACAATTTTAAGTTTCGTCCTCGGGGCCACGTTTATATCCCTCTGTGTGCTAGGCTATGACATGATGAATGATGCGGCTGTGCCTTTCAGCGATGTAACCATCTGGAAAGTGTCCTGAGATGCACGTCTGTCTGTCACGCAACAGTGTTTCGCCTCTCGTGCTTCCAAAACAAAATCTATTACTTCAAGTGGCAGATTACGCTGATATGGCGTGACTTATCACGCTTCAGAATGTGGCCAGTGCCGGCGCCACGTTAATATTCATGCTGTTTTCGTTTCTGTCTGCGTTACATCCGTTTATTTTTAGCGGACAATTTTGTCCGAAGTTGTGCACAAGTGAGGATCGGAGAGCAGCGTCTGTTTCTTTGAAGCGACTGGGGTTGAGGGTCTTGCTCAAGGGCCAGACAGGGGCGTCCCTCTGCCAGGCACGGGATTTGAACCCGTGAACTTCTGACCACAGTGCTGGCCTACAGAGCCACGCCCTGGCACCACTGTGCGCAGAGATGCTCGGGCACTGTTTACCCAGCGTTATTGTGCCACCTATACGCTCTGGCTCGATGTGGGCCGTCGCTAACGCCCCCCTGCCGCATCGCCCCCGCAGCACCCTGCACAGTCGTCTCCTGACCGACCAATCCCAGCTGAAGGAGGAGGCAGACGCCATGAAGAGGGACAACTCGCAGCTGGTGCGGGAGCATAACCACCTCAAGCAGAACCTGGAGGAGCTGCAGCGGCTGCACCAGGAGGATCAGAAGGAGGTGGCCGACATGAGGATCCAGCAGCAGCAGGTGCCCAGTCCTTCTTCTGCAGATGTCCTCTGCTCTTCCATGGTTCCACTGTTATCATGTGTCCCCATGTTGCAGCGCTGGAATAGTTTGCTTTTACTCTGGTTTCTCTCAGAAATTTCAAGATTTTTGTTGGAACGTATTTTATCTTTGCGTCTTCCAACTGCCTATCCTGGTCTGGGGCCTACCGCAGGCAGCTTGGTGTTTAGGCTGAGACTGACTGGGCTGCCAGTCCATTGCAGGGCATATACACGCATGTGCTCAGTCACACACTATGGGAAATTTAGGAATGCCATTTAGCCTAATAGCATGTCTTTGAACGCTGGGATGATACCTGTGTGGCTCGGGGAGGACATGTAAACTTAACACAGATAACATGGAGAAAGAGTTTGAAGGTCAAACATGGAGATTTGAGTAAGCAATGCTATTCCCCATGCCACCCCATAATTACTCAGAAAGTTAAATTGTTTTCGCCATGCAGCTTACTCACGTGAGGCATGCTGACTTCTATGATGTCGATTCATTAAAGGATAAATGGAATCGGAACGGAAGAGCCACATTTTATAGTCTTTGAAGAAATCTGTTAAATATGTGATTAATGATTTTTGTGATTTGCTAATCGCAACAAAAGAGAGGCTTGAAATAAGAGAATTTTGCGTTTGTATATTTAAGAATTAAGTTTATATTTAAGAATGTCTGGGTTATAGTCATCTACACAGGACAGTGGGCTTTAAGGGGCTACCACCATGCATACCTTGTTGATGAGTTTTAAGATGCTGAGGTATGAAATAACATTGACATTGAAAGAAGCTGAAGTTATCCTAAGAATGTGAGTTACTGCAGAAATGTTTCGTTTATCATATGTGGAATGGTTGCCATTTGCCTGAGCGTACTCCAGCGTTGTCATTCTGTAAATCTCGTCTCTCACTTGGAAAATCGCGTATGGTAGATATCCAGGCGTGTTCCTAGTCCTTCCGAGTCGTTTGCGTGTAAGAACGCCTGACAGATATGGTGAATGTCATCGTTTTTGTTTCTCTTTGCGTCAGTACGCATTGTTTGGCTCGCGCCGTCTCCTCATCCGTCCGCAGACGACGAATGGCCCTGTTAGCCGAGGCCTTGGCGATGCAGAAAGGTTACGGGAAGGTCTGAATCGCCGTGTTCCCTTGAACCTTTTCATGCCGCCTAACCCTTTTTATATGCCTGACAAAGGCCCTTGTTTAATTGCCGATTTAAAGTTCAGTGCAAAAAAAAAAAAAACAGCCCCTTTGAACTGCACGTACCCTCGGTGTTGTGACATTTCCACCGGGTATTCAGTAAAGTTTCATAGGCGGTCTGGTCGAGACTGAAAGGTGTTGCGTTTGACAGAATTTCTGTAGTCTCATTTAGGCCATGCCCATAACACACTGGTTGTAGTTAAGTGTACAGCTTCGATCTTTACTGTGCCGTGCTGGCCATCTGTGGCAAGGAGACGCAGAGGAGAGAAACATTGGTTTGTGTTCAGGTGGGCGGGTGAACGGGCTGGCTTGGCGTATGACACCTGGCAGATGGGCCCCTGGGTAGTACCGGGAGGGTAGTGCTCCCTGAGTGTGTTATGTCGCGCACTGAAGCCTGCAGCCCTTGGAGCAAAGAGGAGGAGCAGGTGCTTGATGGCACAGACCTTGGAGGAGGCGTGTGCTGGTCTTCTCTCCTCCTCGTGAGCTGGCATGGGTGATGGACTTTGAGGGGAAGACCAATGATGGGATTAATTGCCTGTTCCAGATCGGGTGAAAAGGGGTGGAAAGGCTGGGCTAGGCAAGCAGAAGCTTCCAAGACTAAGTATTTACTCTTCTGAAGTGGTGAAAAGACTCTGTTGTACTGAGCCAAACTGCAGTGCAATGCAGTTTTATTTATATAGCGCATTTTCACAACATTACATTGTCTCAGTGCGCTTTACATAATCTCTGCAACATAAACCCCCAGTGAGCAAGCCAGAGGCAACAGTGGCAAGGAACAACTCCCTAGAAGGAAGAAACCTTGGGAGGAACTCAAAGGCTTTCTAAGAAACCAGCTTGCTTAGAGTATAATTTTGCTTTTCCCCCCACCCTTACTCATTTGGTAATTGATTTAAAGTATTATCTGACAGCCCAGTCCTAGGGGACCCCCATGTTTTTGCTCCCTCCCAGCTTTGCCAGACAGTTCACGTTTTTGCTCCCTCCAAGCTTTGCCAGACTGTCCACGTTTTTGCTCCCTCCCAGCTTAGCCAGACAGTCCAGGTTTTTGCTTCCTCCAAGCTTTGCCAGACCAACCACGTTTTTACTCCCTCCCAGCTTAGTCAGACAGTCCAGGTTTTTGCTCCCTCCAAGCTTTGCCAGACTATCCACGTTTTTGCTCCCTCCCAGCTTAGCCAGACAGTCCATGTTTTTGCTCCCTCCCAGCTCTCTGCCAGACAGTCCATGTTTTTGCTCCCTCCCAGCTCTCTG
>JAODKM010000040.1:8142793-8171211 GCA_026780845.1 Petrocephalus sullivani | reverse complement strand
TAAGGTGTGTTTGAGCAGGGAAATCTGCAAACTGTGTCACAGACTGACCCTCCAGGACCGGAGTTGGGGAACCCTGGCATATGCAATGGCGAATGCTTAAAATGCCCCACAATGTTTTTCCCACTGGCAACAGTGCCACTTGCACTCTGTTGCGTTAGCAGCCCCTCGTGTATCACAAACTGAATGCACAAAACGGCCCAAGCCAGTGACTCCCAAATCATCATTGCTTTTTTCATATTACTCATGTTTTCTCCCGCAATTGCGTACGCTTTATTTAGTGGGAATTTCCATTAAACGCTACTTCCACATCTCGTAACCTTTTTTTTTTGTCAACTTTTATTCCGATGTTCATGCGTTCCTCCTACTGCGAAGGGTATGCACATGACATCACTGCAGGCGGAAATCACTGCATTCACACCCACTGCATGGCAAATAGACTGAGCACCAGCGTTCATTTTGAATACCGCAAAAAACGCATCTGTAATGGGAAAGAGCTGACGTTGGATTTATTGCACAAATTGATTCTGCGTGAAATGGGAGCTATCTTTTTACAGACAGTCAAACTAAATAAGTATTCGGACGTGGATTGGTCACACGTGGCCGATACCCAATCCGTCTGATAGGTATGGATCAGTGCTGATACCGATGCAGAATATCGGATTGGTGCCCCTGTAGTGCCAAACCTGCAGTAGTGACCTGACTTCAGCAGAAGAGGGTGTGGCTTCGGTCTGTAGTCAGTGTTTCAGCAAAGCAATTTGAATATGGCTGAACAATGGACACGGTATAATTTCATAACCACACTTAATGTGCGCATTGTTATCGCAGTTTGTGCTGCTTCTGTTCCCATCATTACGCAGTGTAGTTTGACATGCCCGTGATTCATAATTCATTTCGCGCGTGCTTTGCCTGGTATTGGGGGAATTCTGGGAGCTCATCAGGCTTTGATCATCCGATGTGCTGACCTGATTTTTCTCCTCCAGATAAATGGAATTGCACTAGATAATAAATCACTGACTGAATGTGAAGCTCTGGTACGGAACTGCAGGGAATCTCTGAGTCTCTCCCTGATGAAGGTGAATTCTGCTTACAATTTTCATGTGCAGTTAATCCCATTAGCAAATGTCAGGCAATTGAGGATTTATGAAGGCTAATTTGATTTTTTTGCTTCCAATATTTTTTGTGTTAATAAATTTGTTTTGAAAATGTTGACATCATTTCTCTATTGTGATGTAGTTCTTCCCACAGAGTTGCTCCGGACAGAACATCTTCGAGAACCTAAGAGACACTGAGAAATCGTCAAACTGTAGGCTCCACTCTTCTGACCTACATGTACGCAACTACAAGAACCTGAAACACAACAGCTCGACCCAGACGGACATCTTCAATCCGAGCGGCGTGGATGGGAAGAAGGAGTCCTCGGATCCAGAGGAGGTGCCGTTTTGCCACCTCAAGCCCTACTCTATGGGCTCCCTGCACCCGCACTCCCACCGGCCTGGCGAGGAGCATGGCGCGAGCTCCTTCGCCAGCGACGCTTTCCCGGACCGCTGCTATCGTGCTGAGCCCGACAAGGGCCAGTTTGCCTTCGAGCCCGAGTGCATGATGGACAAGGGCCTCGCCCAGAAGCACAGTGGAGGCACGTGGCCCAAAATGATAGTGGCGGGCACGTCGACAGAAAGCGCTCAGCTCTCCATATTCAAGGTGCCAAAGCCGAGGAAGTCCATCTTCGACGCCGATACCTTCAAGCGGCCCGACACGCCGTCCAAGCTGGACTACCTGTCGTCCTCGCAGTTGCCGCCGCACTCTCCACAGCCCTCCAAGGAGGCGTCCTCCCCGGCCCCCCCAACACCCCCCACGCGCAGCGACTCCTTCAAGTTCAAGCACAAGCCACAGACCAGCTCCGCTTCAGACTCCACCATCACCAAGGGCTCCCCTCCCGGCACCCCGTCCCCCTCCCCCGCGGCCCTCGTAGTCAAGCCGGACGCCGTCCTTGACGTGCGTGACCGGAACGGCGACCATTTCTTCTTGGACGCCGGTGTGGACTGCAAGATCCTGCCTTCCAGGAAGTCGTGCGACGACGACGTGGGCCGCCTGCGGACGGAGGAGCAGGAAGTGAAGAGGCCCCGGCCGAAATCAGCGCCCGCGCTACGGCGAAAGATGACTCCCCTGCAGATTCCCATGCCAGCCTTTCAGGTAATGCCAGAGGTCTCCAGAAACCATGTCAAATTTGGCAAAATAGCCCAGCAGCGGTACGGCTGTCTGGTTCTCTGGCAGTAAAGAACTCGGGGATAAAATCTGCAGAGCAGGTTGCATCGCACCATAAATTTTGCCAGGGGGTGTTATGAAATGTGTATGAAATCGTGTATTTTCTCTGATCAATACAGGACGCAGTGGGAGGCAATACTACTCCCAGCATTCTGTGGTCGTTAGAATTACTTGATATGGTCCCAGTTTTTTGTTCTAAACACTGATTCCTTGCTGGCAAGGCATTTTGGTTTAATTGTGCATGTACACGCCATTGCTGTAGGTCTGGGACCTCGAAACTTTTTGAAAACTCAGGGCAGGACATGACTGGGAAACGCGCTGCTGCCTGTTGGGATGTCTTACTTGGATGGCAGTTTTTAATATCCCTTCCGGCATCTGCGTGTTGGCAGGTTCAGAGTTACTCTAACGATGAACAGTCTCCAGAACCCATCGAGATGGGCCGGTTCTCACCCAAGCGCTCCCATCGGCACAGCATGGGCTTTGCCCCTCCGGGCTACAACGGCGCCATGCCAGCACGTATGTCAAACTGGACACGCTGCTCGTTGTCTTGTCGAATGTTCCCTTTATAAGTTTCATGACTGCTTTCCCCTGCTATTCTGTCCTCTAGCTTTGCTGCCAGTCTGTCTCGTTTTCAGTCTTGTAGGCTTTTGTGGTCTTGATGAAATGAACAACTTGGAATGTACATGGTTAACGAAAGCAAATGCTAATGCATGCAATTCGCTAAGGTCGTTGCAATGTTATCTGTTGGTGTCACCGTTGGAAGCCTTATCAGTGGACAGAAATTGTGCGTCTCAAGGCCTTTGCCTTCCTGGGGCTCCTCTATGTATTGGACACGTTTCTGGTGCTAGAACCTCTTTTCTCAATTTACACTGCCTGTGGTGCCCTTTCTGTTCACGCGGAGTGTTATCTAGTTCACGCTCTTAGGTCATGTGACCTCTTCGCAAGGCCCGCTCTGTGTGATGTTTTCTTGTGTACCAAACAGTCATGTTCGGTGTATTGTAGATATGCAAAGTACATTCACAGCATGTGTGTTTGAGTCTTGTCTCGTTTGTTAATGGTCATTCACAGCCTCAGTGAAATAATTACCCAGAACCCCTTTAAGTCGTTCATCTCTTTATTGACTTCTACAATTAGTTTACCCGTTATTGTTAGCTAGGTATACTTTACGTTAACGACAAACATTTACTATTTTAAAATAAAAACTCATTTTTATGAGGGCAGATGTTCTGAACTAGATGAGACTGTGTTGGTGCCACCCTCTTCGGGATCTGATCGTGGTCTCGGTGTTAAATCTCTGCCCTTACGTTTTATTTTGTCACAGACTCTGCACACCGAGGCTTGGCCCCGTGCCCTGCGGTAACGGCCGTAATGAGAAATCCAATTTACACAGCCTGGAGTCACCGGGTTCACACTAATAACTGCTCTGTCCCCAGCCAAACCTGCCATCCGCATTCACACCCCAGGTACCCACGGAGACTCAACCTCTGGCCGAGTCAATGATCCCGCTCCGCATTTCTCCAAGCGTGACAAATCGGGCTTTTCTTTGCTTTAGAATTGCCCAGACCTCATAGCTTGTGTCTCTGTTCTCGTTACTGTGAAAGCGTACGCTTTTTTCCCCCACTCCCTATGTCACGATTCTGTGTTTTCCCTTCATAGTATAAAGTCTTTTCGGTGTTGTGATTTAAGGTTATGGAAGGACAGTCAGAGTTCATGTAAATAATGTGGGGGAAGAACTTACTTTATAAACCCCCTGTGTGCGTCCCAAAACGCCCTCAGTCCCTGTCCCCTCTGATCTGCTCTGAGCCTAAGAATGTAGATCTGCCGTGAAGTCAGATCTCCACAGATGCTCGATGCTGGGGGCTGAATAGCGCAAATTGAGTCGTGGGTCTCCTCTTCTTTTGGAACGCAGCCCCCAGCACCAAGGGCGTCTGAGCTTGGATCTGAGTCACAAGCGCTCCGGCGACTTCACGGAGCCGGCCCGCAGTCGGACGCCTCACGGAACCAACTCCCTGCCTTCCAGTGCCCGTCTGGGTAAGGGTTCAGATCCGCCCACTGTATCGCTAGAATGCTTTTTGTTGGTAAGACGACCTGGTCTTTCTGGTCTTGAGTGTCTAAAACTATACGGTTTTTGAAGATTGGGGTTTTCCCTCATTCTTTTTAGGTTCATCAAGTAATCTCCAGTACAGGACAGAGCGGATTAAAATCCCGTCCACGCCTCGGTACCCTCGGTCCATGCTGAGTTCCGACAGAGGTATGCTTTCTGGTGCCCGATTTTGCTCTTTACCATCCCCCATCCTTGCATATTTTAATGCTCAGACTTTTTTGCAAAGCGATCATCATCATTTTCAAGAGTTTGGCCGTTTGGGTTTGAGAGAATTTGCGGTTTTGGTTCTTAAGAATAATAAGCTAGAGTTGGAGAACTGCATCCACGATTCTTGTGGACGATGACATGCCGTGGTGTTTCCCATGCTGCTCCCTTGTGATTGGCTGACCCTTGCCTGGCAGGCTCGCTGTCTCACTCAGAATGCAGTAGCCCCAGCCTCATCACTCCTCCCCAGTCGCCGCTCAACCTGGAGACCACCTCTTTCGCCAGCAGCCAATCACAGAGCTCCATCTCCACGCTGCCCAGAATATCCATCAGCCCCGTTCCCATAGATCGTAGGAAGGACAGGTGCGTGCGCTGCTTACTCTCTCTGGGCCGGCTTTTCCAGTTTAGTGGTCGACATTCAATGCTTCATTAACTCGTTTTTTATTTGTTGTTTTTAAACCTGTAATTTAGCCGTGGAGAAAGTTGTCCTGGTTGGAGGAACTCTCACCTTTCGCTCTAGTTTGTGCAGTCGTTTAGACCAGGGTTTCACAACCCAGTCCGTATTTTCGTTTTCCCTTCAAGCTCCCAGCACACCTGTACCCGGTATTTGGTGTACAGTCAAACCTCCCTTATCCGGACCTCCGATATACGGGCACCCGCCTTTACCGGGCAGCTCTAGGCACGCGCGTGCGTTTTTTAAATATATTTTTCTGTTTTTGACACGCCATGGACACAGAACAAATAAACCCGGTGCAAAAGGACTCAGGAGTGACTATAACAAAAACAGTAAACAAAACTCCGAACGCAACCCAAAGCTAACTTACCTAAGCACAGAGAAAACAAAAACGCAACAACAAATTACAACACCTTACTCCCTAGCCAAACAACAGCATACAACATAAGCTCGCAAAACAAAAATCGCAGTCACTCCCTATGCACCTGACACACACAGAGCATACACAGAGATCAAAGCGTCAAAGTCCGAGGGGCGCACGAAGACGGTAACCAAAAACCGGGCGACAGTTCGGAACCAAATAGTAAGTAAACCAAAGCGAAAGTACAGACAAGGGCAAAGCGAAAATCAGGAATCCAATAAACCAAACAAATCATGCACAGTAATATCCGTCAAAGAAAAGCAAACCAATTATTCTATCTATTATAAGCCTTGCACCTGATAAATATCATGCAGTTTGTATGAGTACACATGTACGTTGTACTGTTCATGTTCTAAGTTACGGGCATTTCTTACTTACAGGCACCCCGTGGTCCCATTCTGCCCGGATAAGGGAGGTTTGACTGTACTTGAATACATGACTGTTTGACTGGGAGGAAGCAAAAATGTGGATTGTATGGGAGTCCTTGAGGACCGGGTTGAGAAACGCTGATTTGGAAGAAAAGTTTTGGCTAATTCTCCAGATACTAAGAATCTGACATCTGGGTTCTAACTCTTGTGCATCTCTTCTTACTGTTCTTATAAATTTCACCGTGAATTCTGTCTTTTCTGCTGACTTTTCTCCTCCCACAGTTCCCAGTACTGTAGGAAGCATGTTTAAAGGCGTAGCGTTAAGTTCCTGTGTGATCTTTCTCGCCTTCATTTCTCCATCTTTCCTTCACCTTTGCTTTTCTGAATCTTACAGATATCTGTTCCGTAACAGATCCTTTCTAAGAATCCCTGTGGCTTCTAGGCCAAGGTTCTCATCACTGAGAAGCCTGAGGTGTGTGTCTCTGCCAGTTAAGGAAAGGGGATGTCCCAAAGTGTACATACGCGAGAAGCTTGCTCGCTCGCTCGCTCGCTCACTCAAGATCAAGCATGATGATCAGACATGCCGCAGCACTGCAAAGTGCTTTGCTAATTGCTGGTTACTTACATGAACTTTTTGGATATGTAAGTGACTCCAAAAGTCTGTGTCCTCTTGAGAAGCTCCTGAAATGTGCCAGTTGGGTCAGAGTATAATTGAAGTTTTTCCTTGGTAAATTTGTTGGGATTAAAGGGGTAATTACCCTTGTTGCCGTGTCGAGATTTGTGTATAGCCGCAAAGTGGGACATGCCTCTCTCTTGTACTGAACACTCGTTTTACTTTTTAAAAAACAAACTGCGTTAATGTTTTGAGAAATATCATTTGGGGGAAATGGGAATTGACATCCATGCCAGGGTACATACTGAGGCTATGTACAGACCACATCGCAGCTTGCCACAGGATGTTACTGTACTTGTTGCTTATGCTGGAGATTGCATGCCTGGTCTGTGCATCCCCCCTTTCCAGTGGTTTTATCTCCATGCATGACACCTACATCAGTGGCTTCCCATCCAGGTCGTCGGTGACCACCAGACAGTCTACATTTTTGCTCCCTATCAGGATCGGGGAGGGAGGAAAACCGTGGACTGGCTGGGGGTCCCCGAGGATCGAGTAGGGAAACGCTAATCTACAGGACCTGTGAAATTTACACCGTGGAGACAGCTGTTCACAGAGTGCCTTTTATATAAGAGATTTTCTAAATCCTGGTTGATTCGTGCATTGTCTCCCCCCACCCCCACTGCACCGTTCACTTTATTTTTATGTTTATTACCCTGTGGTGTGAGGATGCTGCATTTTTAACATTAAATCCATTTGCTCAAGTTCTTGCAGAAAAAACAGAACGCATGAAGATCCTCTTTCCAGTGTTTGTCTTCCACGGTGGAATATGTGTTTTTTTTTTTTTCTTGTGTGTCCGACCCACCTGTATTCTCCCTGTGCTTCTTCACATTAAGGCCTTATCTGGAAGAGCCGCGCAACGTCGTCGTGCACAAGGGTGCCGAGCCCCTCGGCATCTCAATCGTCAGCGGGGAGAACGGCGGCATCTTCGTCTCCAAGGTGACGGGCGGCAGCATCGCTCACCAGGCCGGGCTGGAATACGGGGACCAGCTGCTGGAGGTATCTCCATCGCACTCTTCCTTTCTCGCGTGGCGGTAAAGCCTGGCGCTGCCCTGCCTGACCGCCCGTGTCCCGTCACAGTTCAATGGCATTAACCTGCGCAACGCCACCGAGCAGCAGGCCCGGTTAATCATCGGGCAGCAGTGCGACGCCATCACCATCCTGGCCCAGTACAACCCCCACATGTACCAGCTCGGCAACCACTCGCGGTCCAGGTGACTCCGCGTGCATCCCTTGGGAATTTCCGCGAAATGAGTCGATGTGCCTCATTCAGTTTGACCCGTAGAGAAGTTCTCTGGAACGCGGTCACGTGTGGTTCTAGCCAGTGGGCTGTCAACATGGTGGGGTTTTTGTGTCGTCCCTCGCCAGCTCCCGCATGGAGCCAATGAGCAATCAGTCGACCCCCCAGGGCAGCGGTGCCACGACCCCAGACAATCACTCCACCATCGACACGCTGAGCGAGCAGGACGAAGGCACCATGACTCCCCCCTCCAAACAGACCACGCCCACCACTAGCCCCCGCAGCTCGGTCAGGTGCGGCCCCGAGTCTACTGCCAAATACGCTTTAATTAAAAGAAATGTAACGATAAAATGAGCAAAATATTAAAGTGTGATCTTTGCACTGTTTACAGGATTTTAGAGGTCAGTGAACTAAATGTGTGTGCCGCCCCGCTTCTGGCTTTTTACTCATTTCTGATGGTCCGATTTAAAAAAATATTTACGATATATTGCCTAAAGTGGTCAAAGGGCTCTGTTTGGTTAAACTCCTCTTTTGCTTTTTTGGTCTGTGGCCACTTCACAGGATGTCTGCAGAAGCTTCCAGGAGGATTCCCGAGCCAAGGACGGTGACGCTGAGGAAGACCCAGGGGGAGCTGGGCATCCAGATCTGTGGCGGAAACCTGCATGGGATCTTCGTAGAGAAGCTGGAGGATAACAGCCCTGCCAAAGATGCTGATGTGCTTCTGCCAGGAGACATGATACTAGAGGTTGGAGGAAAGCCCTGGTCCTTCCTGGGAAGGCCCCGCAATTAGTGCCTCTTCTAAAAGCCCTAAATTCGATTTGTTGTACTTTTAGATATCTGGGCCATTTATTGGGAGTGCAGAAAACTCTGAAATTAGCCTGGTAGCTTTACCTATTTTAGAAAAGAGAAATGAACATCAAAGCCAGGGCATCTGGTGTATCATATGGTATGGGATTCATATGGTATTTTTTTCCCTCCAGTTAAAATTGGTTTTGATAAAGCATTCTCTTCCTCTTTTGCAGTACAATTCAGTTGGCATGAAAAATAAAACCGCTGAAGAAGCCTACCTTGAAATGTTAAAACCTGCAGAAACTGTCACGTTGAAAGTTCAGCACCGTATCGATGAGTTCAGAGTGTTTAAAGACACTCCGGGAGATTCATTCTATATAAGGTATGTGAGCTGCAAGATGGACACTTGATCATATGAAATTTAATAAATACTACGTGCTTTTTTTGCTCCATGTTTTTGCCTTGCACGTAGCATTAATAAGGTGTGGTGTTGGATATTCATGCGTATCTGCTATGTTTTTGTTCACCTTTGTGAAACCACCATGTTAATTCGTATTGGGGTTAGGTGATCATTAGGGCCTACGATTTACCGCGGCCTGCGGAATTTTATGCCACGCCACGGAATTTAGGGTTTTGCAGCGGTAAAACGCCTTGCCGCGGAATTAACCTAACTGCCGCGGAAAATACGAAATCTGAATGAAATCTCACCATTTGGGGCATAGCTATTGATTATGAAATTTATGATTAGTTTTTTTTATTAGTTTTATGATTACTTCCTTCTTGAGCCTATTGCATCATCTCATGACTCATGAGGATGCAGTAGGCTCAAGAAAGAAGTGACGTCATGAGCGTCACTAGCCCTGCGATTGTGTGAGCGTGTATGTTCAATCGTCTGAGCATGTATGTGCAATCGTGTGCGCGGGTGCTCATGTATGTGTGAGTGTGTATGTGTGATCATGTGCACGGGTATGTCCGATTATGTGTGCAGATGCGCGTGTATGTGTGAGCGTGTCTGTGCGATCAGGTGCCCGTGTATGTTCGATCATGATTAAGGATTTAGAATACGAAAAATTTTATTTATTTTGCTTGGGTTACGAATTAGTCTTATGGAGTTCTGGCACTGCATTTACTGCGCCACGGTATGCCATGGAATTTAAAAAAACGTGCCAGGGAATTTATAATTTCTTGCCGTGGTAAATCGTGGGCCCTAGTGATCAGGAATGTTTTTAACTGGCTTGTGGTCAGGTGTGTGGTATTGAATTCGGTGCAAGGTTGAGGTTGCGATCTTGAAAATTGTTTAGTGGCAGACTTCGGACTTTGGAAAAGAGAAAATTAATTTTATTTGTAACTTCCCGCGACTTGGAGGAAATCCTAATTCCATGTATCATAACAATGGCCCCAGGAGCTGTTAATGCAAGACAGTTCTTGCAGTTCTTTTTGAAATAAACGTCATACTCCAGTCTCCAAGCAAATGTTCTGGTGTGTCAAAAAGCTGTTTATTGGCTTGACTTAACCGTGACACAGGATTCCACTTGTAATCTTAGTGCAGTTTTGCGACTGATAACCTTTTGTTGATTACCTATGGAGGTCGCTTTCTGCAATGCTTTCATAAGCCATTTTTCTTGGAGTTTATTTTGAATGATAGGGGCAAAAAACTTAAATCTTTTTCTTGAAGGTTACCTGCCGTGATCCTGAATTTTTTATCGACACCACTACAAGGAAAAATGGTGCTGTCAGCTAACATATACAGTATAAATGTTTTGTTAGCTGTGAGTTCACATGCTAGGAATGGAGTGAATTTTTTTTTATTGAATATTTTGAGTAGTTTTGAGAGCACTGCTTATAATGCAGGAATGCTTTGTTATAAAATTGCTACTATAATATTGTTATCCTGTAGCATTTAGGATTTCAAAGCATTTGGCCGGTTCGTCATGATTTTCTGGAACTTCCTCTGTGAGCGTGACTGCCGATGGTCACTACTGTGATGCAATTCGCTGTAAATATACAAGGACAGACATCTTCGGCAGATTGTCATGCTGACAGTTGCCATCATCCATAGTGTGCTTGATCTGAGAGGGGGTCCGTTTGCTGACCTGTCCCCTGTCCCTTTACAGAGCCCTTTATGACAAGGCTGCTGAGATGGTCTGTGAGGGGGTCCGTTTGTTGACTTCTCCCCTGTCCCTTTACAGAGCCCTTTATGACAAGGCTGCTGAGATGGTATGTGAGGGGGTCCGTTTGTTGACCTGTCCCCTGTCCCTTTACAGAGCACTTTATGACAAGGCTGCTGAAATGGAGCAGGAACTTAGTTTTAAGAAAGATGACATTTTATTTGTCGAAGACACTCTACCAAAGGGCAATTTCGGCTGCTGGATGGCTTGGCAACTTGACGAGAACGCTCAAAGGCTGGAAAGGGGACAGATTCCCAGTAAATACATGTGAGTAATGCAGCTTTCTCTGTAAAGTTGGCTTCCACTAAGGGTGTGCATTATCCTGTGTCAACGTTTAAATTATTCCTAACTGTGTATTGTGACGGCGTCACGAAATGACATTTCGCAGTTTATACACGGTTACAGCTGCTTCTCTTATTACCTACAGGATGGACCAGGAGTTCTACCGGCGGTACAGCGTCTCTGAGATCAAAGACGAGAATGGTTCCAGCAAAACGCTGTCAGCTGCTGCCCGCAGGTCCTTCTTCCGCAGGAAAAACAAACACAAACGCAGTGGGTCAAAGGACGGGAAGGATTTGCTGGCACTCGACGCCATAAGCACAGATTCGATCCCCTTCATGGAAGGTGAGCTACTCGCTTCCTCATTTCTTTTAATAGACATGAGACATCTGGAGTGGTCATTAACGGCTGTGCTCTGTCGCTGACAGACTGTGTGAGCCTGGCCTATCAGAGGGTTCAGAAAGTGGAGTGTACCTCTCCGAGACCTGTGCTCATTCTGGGGCCTTTAGTGGATGCCGTCAAGGACATGCTGGTCAAAGAATCTCCTGGGAAGTTTTGCAGATGTGTGCTTGGTTAGTAAAGTGACCCGTTTTCTCGTCATCGTTGTTGTTGATGATGATGTTTGTTGTTAGCCATCATTTAACCAGGTACAGCCTTTGTCAGTTGTCTTTGTATTCATTTTTATGTATCATGCCATTGTACCTTGGAATAAGTGTGTGTTGCTCCTAGCCAATCGTGCCTGCTGAAAAATTTCATTGGGGTGGCCCGGACATGCTGTCTCTTCCATGGCTCTGCTTAGGAAATATTATTTAATATTCATAAATATTTAGTTTTTCGTTTTTTTATTTTCATGGGCATTGGTAACGGGATATTTACCCTGGCCATGCCACCCCTTCGATCTGCTCCTGGTCTTGGCTCATTACTCCCTGCTCAATACGTTTCTTCGATTTGTGTGATGCTTTGCAGAGGTGATGAAGGCTTCCCAACAAGCAATAGAGCGCGGTGTGAAGGACTGCCTTTTTATCGATTACAAACGGAGAAGTGGCCATTTTGACGTGACGACGGTCGCGTCTATAATGGAAATAACAGAAAAGGTTTGTACTGTATTCTTATATTCAGTTCTCTGTTTTATAAAATGGTGAATCTACGAATAGAAGTGAAGTCCCTGTTTGGAATTACACTGTAGCTGAAACTAGCATTTTGGCTAAATTAGCATAATTTTGATGTATTGAAGTTTAATTAAATCATCTTGCAATTATACCGCATACAGTGTGTTGTTGTTGCTCATGTGTATAATAACTTGTCATTTTCTTTGCAGGACTGTCACTGTTTGCTTGACATTGCACCTCACGCCATTGAAAGGCTTCACAGCGTTCACATTTACCCAATCGTCGTTTTCATTCGGTACAAAAATGCAAAACAGATAAAGTAAGCATCTGCATTTCTACAAAGACCTTTTTCAGTAAAATCTGTGGTAAGATGGTGTGAGGTTCCCATTGCATTTAGCTTGTTTTTTTTTTTTGTTGTTTTTTTTAATCTGGTGATTAAATCTAATTTTTGATTTTTGGAAACCGCAGGATTAGCTACCATTCTCTTTGACCCCCCCCTTCTGTGTTCCTACCGTTATCCAGAATACTTTGAAACTGTAAACAGTGTGAATTGACGGCTCTTTCAGTCTGTTTTACTTGTCTGCTGGGAGTAATGTTTAATTTTTAATTTATGAAATTCTAAAGGAGTGCTGCCTGGCAAGCTTGTAGCATTTTTATTAAAGCACAAAAAGTACAACCCCTTTTCATGGTAATATCTCCAATTGGATGCTAAAGATCAATCTTTCATGAAATGAAGCCATAGAGTATTATTTGCTCACTAAATTGTGAGCCGGCTTTTTGAGATCAGCCTGTGCCATCACAATGCAATGGGAAACACTGAAGGATGTGCGTCGTTCTTAGACCAAACATCTCAACTAGTGTAGAATTCCAGCGGAGGATGTACTTCTTCCCTACCATGGTAGACATTAGCGATCGACCGATTTTTATTGATTTTTTTATTACCAATACCAATAATTTCCATGTTTGTGTGCCCGATAACCGATATTCAGAACCGATATTTATTTCCTATTATACTTCCGTTTTTGACACAATGATTACAACACCACTGAACATTACCAATAAGCAAAATAAATATAGAATGTTTTCAAGCACAGGAGTCATATCAATGCAGAAATGTAACTTCATTTTAAACTACAGTTTTATTAGGTTTATAAAGCTGTTTATAGGCTAAAGAGTGAAGAACAATTTCCTGGATAATTTTAATTTACTGTATAATATTCTGAAATATTGAAATATAACAAAACAGTTTTTATAGCTTTTCTGATACATCACAGTTACGTTTTTGAAAAGAAAACGTTTTTGTCATTCTAGATTATGAAATGCGTGCTGACAAAGCGCATCCAATTTCTTAGTTATATTTATTTAGATGTTTAGATGTTTATTAGTGGAATGATGGTTATATAGTAAATGTTAATATAATTTGGGGTGTTTTAGTGAATCTTGTTAAAAGTTATATACGGTGGCTGTGCTGAGTGAACAGCAAAATGGAAGTGACCCCACGAGACGAATAATGAGCATGTAGACGCTCGTTAGTGGCTGTATTTAATTCAGGCAAGTTGTCTTTATTGGAACTTCGCAAGACTAATAATGAGCATGTAGACAACACAGAGAAATAAATTCATCGCTTTTATTTACAACGTGCTTATTAATGGCTGTATATTTAATTCAGGCAAAGTTACGTCTTTACTGTGATAGGACTTGGCGGATTATCTTACATGACTCTGTGAGTTTGTCTTTATTTCTTAGACCCAAGCTGCATAAACTACATGTCAGTCATTTATGTAACACATCTAATTTGTGCATTAATAGCCGTTATGTTAAATAAAGTTAACTAAATATAGCAAAGCAAGTAAGTATACTTTACCTGTGCACGCAGTTGTTGTTTCCCCTCAGACGCCGTGCTGCAATGGCGATCATGCGCGTAATTCTCAAGACACCCACAAGGTGGCGGCGTTTATCGTGAACCCGATATTACAAAACCGATAACCGATTATGGTAAATGCTTAAATATCGGGAAAAATATTGGTAAATCGATATATCGGTCGATCTCTAGTATATATTACACCATCTAATCTAAGGCCATTCTGTTTCGGAGGTGTCAGTGAATGGCTATTTGACCCATAGTCACAGTTCATGAGTCAGCTGTCTCAGGGACAGTGTTTTCGGGCGTTTGCAGTTATGCTGAATGGAGAGCAACCCTCTTCAGATGTCACCTAGTGGCACAAAACTAAGCCAGCTGGCTGATTCTAGGCAATACGAACGAGATGCAGGACGTTCAGTGAGCCAGTCTTCCACCTGACCTTTACCTCGCTGACCAGCGGGAGCCTAATCTGCCTCAAGCTAGCACTCGAAGCAGTCAAGTGACTCTGAGAATTCCTTTGAATTGTCAGATCCCTGTGATTATTGCAGGTAGTGTGTCTGTCAGTTTAATTTTTTTTTCTCTTGTAGGGAACAGAAGGATCCAGTGTTTCTGCGGGATAAAGTGTCTCAAAAGCATTCCAAGGAGCAGTTTGAGGTTGCGCAGAAAACCGAGCAGGAATATAGCAAGTTCTTCACAGGTTTGCCTTTTTTGTACTTATTCGATTGCACTTGGCACTTAAATGGGAATTCAAACCTACAAAAAGCACCAATGAGTAGAACACAGAACAACACACTTTGTTTTTGTGGAATCCTCCTTAAAGGACAAACACTATTGCATTCTGTATTGAAGTAGAATACTGAAAAAAACTGAACGTGACTGAAGTGCGGCCGATTTTTTATTTCAGGTATTGTCCAAGGCGGGAGCCTGTCCTACATTTGCACTCAGATCACGACTATTGTCGATCAGGAGCAGAATAAAGTCCTGTGGATTCCAGACGGCTCTCCATAGATGTGGTGAAAGCAACTGCTGAAGCTTGCAGCCTTTGTTTCTGTTTATAAAGAGGAAAAAAAACACATACACTAAAACCTTAACTACATGAAGGGGTACAATACACTGAACAATATTTAAATAGCAAATTGTTCGCATTTGTCAGCATTTTATTATTGCAATCAATATAACCTGTAACACAGAGCTTAAGTTACACTTGTCTACAGGAGGAAGTTTATATATAGCACTGATTTTTATTTTATTTTATTTTTTTTGTCTGTTGTTTTTGTCATACTTAAACATCTGACTTAGTGATGCTGCATTTAAAACACTCGTTTACAAAAGAAGTATTTTTATGTAACGCTTACTTGAATGTGTAGCTTTCCCGTAGTCACACTCCTGATTCTGCTCCCCCCCCCCTCACTCCCCGCCAGTCCCCTCCCTACATAACCTTCCTCATTGGGGTGGACATGATGATGCGTGCAACATGGAAGTGCCTTTTGAAAACCCATAGAGCATTTGACAGCAGGGTAATCAGGGACCTGGCGTCCCGTTTGGCGTGATGTAAAACGTGTGAGGGGCAGTCCTCTAGGGGGCGCACCGTGCAGCGTTTTATGTGACCTTTTCTGTTCTCTCTAAGATCTTAATGTCTAACTAGGTAAGGCACCTAGTACAGTAGCAAAGGGTAGTCCAGCTCTTAGCAGAGATTAGCACCACCCCCTACCCATCCACACATCTGCTTTTGTTTGTCGCTTTTAATGTATCTATTTAAAAACATCCTTGTGCAATTTTGCATGATTCTTAAACCTTTTTTTTTATTTCCCCCCTTGTTTAATCTGTATTAGTGTTGTAGATGTTTTTATTATTTAAGTGGGTTTTGTAATTCAAGTATGTGGCACAGTAAATGTAGTACGGCAGTCCATTCGCTCTTCAATGCTATGTCCCCCTTCTATATGTTGTGCCAAACTTCATTAGTTCTGCTTTAGTTTTGCACTTGTAAGTCTGTGAACCCTCCGGAGTTGCATTTAGATATCCAATCATTTTTATCATGTTCTAGGTACTATAGTTGTACTGTACAAGCAAGTGTAATTTTGAGTATATCACTACAGTTCCTATCATTTCATCATTTGCTCGGCATGGAATTGCCTTTCACATGTACATCAACTGAAGAAAAGTAGACTGCTCCTTATATGAAAAGGGATGTTTTCTTGCACATTGTAATGGAAAATCGGTCCTTTTTAAGCATTTGGGTTAATTAGGAGTCCACAATTAGAAGTAAATTTAAGGTCAAACTATTTGCTATATCCTTCACTCACTTTTCTCATGTGACCGATGCATTTTGGTTTCTCTGTAGACCTGGTTGGAATACAACAAAGGACACAGACAGGTACTGTTCTGATTGGGATTTTCTTTCTTAAAATATATGATTTGTATCAAATGTTACGAAATTAATACGAGAATAAAAGTGTTTTTTTTCTGTACCACTAAAATTTTGAAATTTAGGTGTTCCATTAATCGACATTTGGCCAAGTCGCAGCAGATGCGTAAATGACATGGCTGCTATTATTTTCATGTATTTATCTTTTTTTTTTTAGCTTCCTAAACACATTTTGCCTGAAAATTGTATTAAGATTTTAAGCACTGGGCCACTTGTTAAAAATATATGCATAATGTTCTTGTTCAGGTTTATATACACAGTTCCTCAAAAATGAGCTCATTTGGTATTTGATACTTTATCAAAATGTTCTGTGCAGTTAATGACCTAACCCGGAGATTTTATCTGTGTAATCCTGAGAAACATCTTTCAGTGCAATTCCCTTGATTTGAGAACTGCACCCACCCCATTTACAATATTGGGGGTAAATGATGGCTGGTACTGTACCACAGATTCTGCTCGTCAGGGTTGCTAACGTCCTGACCCTAGGTCTCGCTTTTTAATAGACTGACAATTGAATGGTGACATGACATGCCCAGATTATCTATGTGGTTAAAAATAGTGGTTCTAAAATTTTTATTTGCAGTTTTCTAATACCCTAAATATATATATATATATATAACTTTAAAGTGTAAAATTTAAATGATATTGATATATGGAATAGCAGTGTGGGAAGTTTCTGCGTTGGACCACTGAGGCACTGAATCATCAGGGACGAGCTTTGGCAGGAGACCACTAGTGAAGACCTGAGAAACTAGGCCTCAGGCAGGACTGTCTATGGAGCAGTCCAGGAGAAAGCTTTGGTCTCCTGCATCTGTGTGGGCACTCCTGGAAAAGGTCCAGATGATGCCTATAACCAAAGAACTGGTATATAATAACCTTCAAGTTAGTCTAGCATGTCAGTACCACATTCCTCCATATATGACGTAGGGGCAGAGTTGTATCTGTCCCCAGAAGAGAGTGTGTGCTTTTTAAGAGACAAAGGATGCCATTTGGAAACTCTTACACATGAATAATGCCACCTTCACTCATCCTTCTGTCCTCCCTGAGCTTTGGCTTTCAGTAAAGGGGCACTGTACTACCTTGTAAGAGCTTTTGGTGTAGCGGGGCCCTGTCTCCACTCCAGTTTGCCGTATGACGATTTCCGTTCTGAACCGTCCCACCATACTCTCCCAGACACCCAACAGATCTAAAGGCCACCAGCTTAGTGCTGTTAGGAAACGTGTTGACAGTAGACAGAATTAATGCACCCCAAACAGCCAACTCTTTGACCTGAGATTAGTGATATTTCATTGTATCTCTGTGCACAGGGAAACTAGTGGTTAAACACTTTTTCCATCATTTTTACAGGTACAGTATGCTCTTACGGGCAAAGGCTTCCATAGCCACACAGGCCCACAACCTTTATTACCATGACAATAAACTATCTGTGCTCATTATGGTAATGTTATGAGTGCACTATAGAGCCTCATGTGGAATCCTTTGGTAATCTGTGATAGTCCTGTAGAGAGTACAATATACTTTGAGGCTGTGTTTTTCACCCCAGTCCTCAGGACCCAACCAACAGTCCACGTACCAGGTATTCGGTGTCCTTGTTTGGCTGAGACATGCTGGGGAGGAGTGTGAAATGTGAACTGCCTGGGGGGCCTCCCTGAGCACTGAGTTGAGAAACACAGCTTTAGCACAAGGTTAAGGGAGCCTAACCCTCGAGTAGCGGTATCCATCAGGTTTCGATCTTACCCGATGATTTATCTGTCTGAGATGGAATAAGGTTGGAATAGGAAAATCGGTACTGAGTGGAAGATCAGGTAGTGAGGCTCTGTGGAGGTCTCCTAGCCTAGTGCCATTAACAAGGAGTAAGGAGGAACATCCTCCCCTCCCACCCGTTTAGCCACAGAGGGAACATCATTCTTCTCATGCATGCCTTTGTATTGTGCTCACCACCACTACCACTATAATCACTGTGCAGGCAACGGTGCGGTGACCTGACTTGAGGCGACTGAGTGAATCTGTTAGCTGAAAGTGCAGACAAATGAGGACCTGGTGAACTGGGTGTCATACCTTTACAATCAATTAAAACATTCGTATGCATTCTGGTATCAGTGTTTTGTATGTGTGTGTGTATGTGTATGTGTGTGTGTGTGTGTGTGGCATGTCTGTTGGTCACAAGCAACCTGATATTGTGGTAGTTCAGACCTGCGTTTCTCCAAAGTCCCGTAGGTCACTTGCATCTTCTGGTGGAGCAGGTAATTTGCTCTGAACACTGTTGATGGTTGTGATGTGCTCTGAAATAAAGGTGAGAAATACTGCTTATATACTTTAATTGCAACATTTTACACATTTTGGAAAAAGACTATTTTCTGTATGCTGGTTATTTTTATCAAATATAAACTGTAATAAATGTGTGTAGTTTTTTTTAACATAATCTCCATGTTTGCTGTGCTTCTGAAATGATTGCCAATCTAGAAAACAGATTGGTGACATAAGGTATTGTTTGACTAAGACATGTATACACAACACACTGTCAAGCTGCCAGTATAACCCCCCCTCCACAATTCCATATTAAGCACAAGTATATACAGAATTGCCCCGTGAAACTGGGTCCTGTAGTTGTAGGCTTCAGAATTTCCTGCAATGGCGACCTATTGGGACAGTTCTCTCTACTATAAACCTACGGTGACTTCCAAATGAAATACTTCATACAATGACCATGGTCTCAAAAAAATATTGATACAACTAAAAGATTTCAAGCACTACATAAATACACTCCGCCATTCTCCCTTTTTTCCCACAAAATTATGATGGGCACGTTTTATATGACAGGGTTCATTGGAAGCAGGTATGGTAATATTAATGAATGGCATCGGCTAAGTAATATTTGCGTTGTGGGATATACTGGAAATATAAATGTACAGTCAAACTACTTTCCAGGTTTTTCCTCCTGGAGGCTGGTGTCCCAACTCCTGTGCCGCTAACCCACTCTCCAAACTCTCCTGCATTCTGCTCTATTGCACGCAACAGCTTTTGGGTGCCTGCTGCAATCTACACAGAACCTTGATCTGTCAATAAAAGCCTGCCTGCATCCCTCACGGCTCATGTGCAGATGGGGTGCATATAAAGTGAATCTCGGATTGCAAACATAGTCGCAATGACCTCCTGTTGACCTTTGGTCATTTTCATTTGGCTGATGTAGGTAAGCTAGCGCATTGGGAATGACAGTCTTGCATAGTGACAGGTGCAAAGGTGAATTATTAGCAATGGGAACAGGAAATGGCAAAGTAATTTCAGACTAAGTCAAGAACGTTGACTGTGAAATTATGTAAGGATTACACTAGGAGGAACTTAATTTGGGGAGTGTATTAAGGCTAATACTGTACTAGGATGGTGAGCCAGTGTAATTTTTAAGTGCAAAATGTTTAATAAATAATAGTTTAATAAATAATTCATAAAACTTCTTAATTGTTTGGTACAGCCTGATGTCCCCTTACCTGTGGTTTTATATACTGACTAGCTGTAGTTTTGCCCCAAACTCTGTGTAATATCTCGGTTTCAGTTGCTACTCTACTGTATAGGCAATTTGTGCTTCCCCTCCCTGCGGTGAAAATATTACACAGCAGAGCACCTCTGACAGCCAGTAACTACACTGCAGTCTTCACGGTAAGCAGACCAGGAAATGCAGATCTTGAAGTAAATTGTGAGGAGCGAGGAGATGAAAACGGAGACCAGGACACCTTATGGTCTAGTCCTAATCGCTGCCAAAACCAAAGCATTGGGAACTACCTGCTAGCAAAGCCTGCCACTGAATTTCTAATGCCTCATGCCCAGTCAGAAACCCTCAGACCTGACACTGCTTCATAGATCTTCAAATCTCTACCCCATTGCAGACAACACAATCACGTTATGGGATGAAAATGTATATGACAAATGTATATATACACACACACTACAGTATATATATACATATACACACATAAAGACTGTTACAGGTCATGGAGGGTGACAGCATGCGGTATCCATGTCTTAAAGTATAACGTGACACCTGTTGGCTTGCAGCTTTACTCTTTTCACAGATGACCTTATGAGTCAGTGGGTAGTAAACTCGGTTTTCCCCCGTGGTTCCCGCTGCCTACTGGCCTCCATCTCCTCATTTTTAGATGATGTGGCCTCTAGCGTGACTCAGAAAAGCCACCCCATTGCCCCGAAACGGAGGGCCCCAAGCCTCCCAGCCAAAAGACACCGTTTTCCGCTGAAGTTTTAAAAGGCTGCAGTTCCTTGTTGCGCGTCGTTCAGCGATTATCATCCTTTTCCCCCCCTCATACCATGTTCTGCGTGGTTGTGCCTCAGTTTTCTCAACCTGTTTATTCTAGATTTTTAATGAGCCATAGGCTGACTTCCGTCTTCCGACGAGGCTGCTGTCCAGCGTCTCCTGAGAGAACAGGCTTCCACTTGGACGTAGTCTGCCATTATGACAGCTGAAAAATCGTTTCATGTATAAGAATGAAAGATTAACTTGGTTATGGAAAGGTGGCGGTTTTTGTTTTATTGTTCTTTAATGCACTATGGAAAGCGTAATGCTCAGTGCAAGGGCGTAGATTTGCTCTGGACATTGGTGGGGACCTATGACTAAATGGATTAAATTATTGGTGGGGACATTTCAATGGTCGGAGGATATTGGTGGGGACACGTCCCCTCTGTCCACCCTAAATCTACGCCCCTGGCTCAGTGCATTCTTCGTTTGCAAAGTACAAGCAGCACTGTAATAGTAACAATTACGGGGTTATTCCCGAAGCGATACAGGTAACAGCCACCAGGTGGCGCACCTGCCTACTCTCGCTCCGACGGGTGCACATTGACAGTGGTAGAAGGTGGATCCGAAGCCATATCTTTTGTTTTCTTTCAACAGTTTTCCACTGACGGAAATTAAGTCAAGATACTGACGCACCAACATACTCGTGCGGTACTAGTACATTTAAAACATGGTGCTGTACATATTTATTATAACGACCACGAACGCATCCGCATTTCGTATGATAAGTTGGGAGGAGAGAATGAATGTGTTATAAATGTCTGCGTGATTCCTCCTAAGAGAGTCACGGTTATAGATAATTCATCTACAGTGGCGTCATTTTACAGGGTCGGATTAATATCGTCTAGACTACGACTTATTGGCGGTCTACTTAATTGCACCAGCTGGTATATAGGCAGTATATATATATATAGATCCTTATTTTCCAAAACTAGTTGACTGACTGACTACGCCACATTATTTTGTGTTTCGTGTGCAGCTAAGAGAGCGCGTCTAAGGACGAGCCAGCCTGCTGGAGCCTCCGCATGTCGCATGCGGCTTGCGCAGCGCTGCCGCTCCGCCTGCGCTCTGCGCATTTTCGCCCTAAAAGCCGTCTGCGGCGCTCAACAGGTTTCCGATCTGCGCCCCGCCGGGCGGAGTGGCGACAGCGCGCTTCCCCTCAAATGTTATGCTTCTCGCCGAGAAATCACTTAGTAACATTCCCTGTGTAAGGAAAGCCCCCGGCTTCTCTGGGCAATAATGGTAGGGGCATTTCCCGTCCGCACAAACGCGAGTGCGCAATGAATGCAAAACACTCATTAAGTTTGGGCCTCATATCCCCTGATTGCTTATTTATAATTTCTGGAAACAATAAAAAAAAAAGAAATACTTTGTTTCCATTTGATCGCTGACGTTGACCGTAAGGTCGGCTGGACCCTATGAATAGAGATATCCATGTCTGTATACTAAAACTTTAGCTGCGGTTTAATCCCACTGCGTAAAACTGATCAAATTTAATATCAGTTGTAAAACTGCAAGTTAAATTGCATGGAAACAAAAGGCGGCCGGGTGGCCCGCAGCTCAGCAGAATAAACACCTCGTCCGTCTTTATTATGCGCGCTTGGCTCCGCCTTCCTACCTGTAAATCTCTCGCTATTTTCTGAGCGGATCTGACAGCCTGTATCAGTTGGCCATAGTGGAAAAGCCAGAAGGGACTGAATACAGAAGAGGCGACAAAAAAAAGCAGCTGTCGGCGTGTTTTTCTCTCTTTTTTTCCTCCAAATAAACGCAGCGCGCCGCTGTTTGGGGTCGCCGCGCTGGCGGACCACCGAGGACGCATGAAGAGCTTCGCCCGGCTAGGATCCGTCTAACGGTGCTGAACCGAGGTGGAGTTTCCGGACGGGGGGAAACTGAGCGACGGCGCTGCGCGACGCTCCCGGTGCGTCGGGAGCCAGCCGCGCCGCAGAAGCCCGTCTCCCCGGCGCCGCCGACTCACTACTGCGCCCCGGAGGGAAGCGCTTCACGCCTGCGAAATGCATAGATCTTTGACATGGATTTGCACCTAAAGGTTTGCAAGATGCCCGATCTGACTTAAAAGAAATAATAATAATAATAAATAAAGATAAAATAGAAATAAAACATCCAGCCGGCGTCGTTGGAGGGGGTGAGTTTTCATGCGTTTTGCGGAGAGAGAAATAGACTCCCCTGCAGGGACTTCGCATTCGAGACCGTCTGTGCGTCGCAGACTTTAGGATTATCGATTCGCATTGAGATAAAACTGGTTCAGAAATTGGAAGGGGGGAGGATTTCGGAAGCAATATGGCTGATGAGAGGGTTAGGGGGCGCTGCCTGGAGCTCACCAACGCTTCTCGATGCTAGCGAGAACAGATGGCAACCCTTCCGAAGGCATCGGCAGCAAGATAATGGGTAATAATATGAAATCGGACATTTCCCATGTAGTCATTCCCTTCACGCCAGACGTGCCCTGTGATAACAATGGCCAGCGCATGTGGTGGGCTTTCCTTGCCTCCTCCATGGTTACTTTCTTCGGGGGCCTCTTCATCATTCTCCTTTGGAGAACCCTCAGATATCTGTGGACGGTGTGCTGCCATTGCAACATCAAAAACCAGGTAACTGTCACTTTCTCCACTTCTCCCTTTACTTTTAGAAATAATGTATGTGAGTTGGATTCATGTGTCCATCCATGTCGGATCTGTGGGGCGAACCTTGGTGAATTGTTGGATTTAAAATAAAACAATATACACTTGTAAAATAGATTAAGTAGATGAGTTAAAGCTAAGATCATTACACTATACTTAAATAATATTTATGTACATAATTAGTTTTAGTTTTAATGCGTTGTTAGATAGGCAATACATTTTTAGTAATTTTGTACTTTAGGTTTGGCCAGCACACCGGGTTGTTTGTCGTGATGTACACGGGGAAAAATGTGGATATTCTGGTGAATTTGGGTTTAATTTGAAGTAAATCCCTCAACCTGTTGAAGATTGTTACCTCCCCTCGAAGACGCCCTCATGCTGGTTTCCCTCTTATATTGTGGCCGGTATTTTTGGACATTTTGTGCCACCTGTGGTCTGTTTATATGTGTAATTAGCAATATATTTGACAACATTGCCGTATTTTAGGAATAAGTTATTTATAAGGCCGTGATTTTTTTATCGCACGCAATACACCTTTATATCCTTATATCTGCACGGGTCAATAAAGGGCATGATTCAGTTCTAGTAAGGACTTTATTTTTAATGTGGTATTAATTTTGATTGTTTTCAAAATAATATGCATCACTATTTATTCTGACAAGCTCATAACATTTGGCAGTAGACTAGAATAGCAACTTGATCGCACTGTAGAGTTTTATTGTCAAGCGGAAACAGACACCCAGTCTGTAGCGGGAATTAATTACACTGTCGGCATCAGACACGGTTTCCAGTTCTCACACAACCTTTTGACTACAAATATTGTTTGAACTAAATTCATGTTTCTGAAAAAATATTGCAAAAAGTATAAAGTGGAAGGCGAAATTTCACAATCTCATGTAACTAAACTTTATTAGATTTTTTGTTTTCATTTGGGATTTTCTTTGCTTTATTTGAAACGTAAGACAAGTTTCCATTATCTTTTAATCAGCCCAGTTGTGCGACCTGTATGGTAACGCAGTCATTCCTGCTGGACAGGACATGCCATGTAGTCCAGCTAACTAATTTTCAGGGGAAATCGCTAAAGGGTCAGTTCGTCCTAAAAGTTGCTAAATGATTCTGTGATATCGTTAAGTGATGACATCATTACGTAATGACGCAAAAGTTCGTACATAGGGTACTCCGTGATGTTGCACAAATTGACTGGCCATTTTGAAATTACAAATGTTAGTTTAAATTTTCCTGTCACATATTTGTAACATATTTGTAAGAGTAATATAAACACATTTTTATGATAAGATTGTTACTGATCAACAGTTATAGGTACAAGCTACCAACAGGGTATAACGTATTTGCTATCTTATTGAAAAATTGCAACTAGTAAGCTAACTTAAATATGATGTGTGCTAGGCTCTTTTCTCCAGTCTGGTGTGTTGCTCGGCTGGTTAACTCTTCAGTGGTTTTCTGAAATCAAATTTAAACCAAAATCAAAATCAGCATCCAGAAGCATAAGGGTCGCAGACGAGTTTCTTTAAGAAAACAGGTGAATCTAAAGTGCTAAACAGCAAATAACGTACAAATAATGTATGTTGCTGTAATGTAAGCTAGCTTGCTAACAGGCGATTAGCTAGTTAGCAGTAATTCATAATCATAAGCACAATAACCAAGCAGACAGTGTGTTATGACTGAGTCTGTGATAGAGAAAAAAGTTTTTGTGCTATTTAGAGGGAAAATGCAGGGAATTTTAGTGTATGAATGACTTATCAAAAGGCACTAAAAGTTGCTAAATACATTTAAAAGTATCTAAATTTGTTGCTAGTTGCTTGGTCCCAAGGTGTGCCAACATACAGAATCAGAAAGTGTGTTACAGGTGTTCTTATTTTCTTATGATTTCTGTGTATCACAACACTGAAACAGCAGTCAATCCAGCCTCTCTTGAATGTTATTGTCAGTTTGGTTTCTGCAACATTGTACTTTAAGGTTATATGAATTGTGGGTGTGCACCATTCAGAGTGTTCTGGTTAATCATCTTTTATATTTCATTGTATAGTATATAAAAAAACTGAACTATAAATACAAATGAACTCCTATACAAAAATGTACAGGTTATTTATGGATGACTTATTGATTTCGCATTAAGATGCATGGTATCTAAATAAGAATGCATGGTTGTCGCTTGTTGTACATAGTGGCTTTTTGCCCTTCCCATTTTCAGATGATTCTTAGTTTGAGCTGAAATTTGTCTGGCATTTCTGGTTTGCATGTCTCAACCAAAGCTTAGGAGCAGATTCACATTTGTTAGTATCTATTATGCTTGCTAAAAGATGTTGAAAGGAGTACAGGTGTAGGGCATGGATTACAGAGAATGTCATAATACAACAGCTTTTGCACTTTACAAATGTGATATAGATCAAAAATTATGCTTTTATGTGATTAGTCTGCCAGTAGTGCTGACTGAAGGTCTGTTCATCCATCAATCAATTTTCTGCTGCTAACCCGGGGCTGGGTCAGGGGGCAGCAATATGACTAGGAAAGCCCAGAATTTACCTCCCCAGCCACCTCCTCCAGTGGAATACCTAGGTATTCCCAGGGTAGCTGTGAGATGTAATCTCTCCAGCATATTTTGCCCCGGGGTCTCCTCCCGGTTAAACATGCCCAAAGCAGCCCCCGAGGGGACCATCCAGGAGGCATCCTAGATAGATGCCCAAACAACCTCAACTGGCTCCTTTCGATGCAGAGGGGCAGCTGCTCTACACTAAGCTCCTCCTAAATGTTTGTGGGTGAGCCCAGACACTGTGAAGGCAACTTGGTTCTGCTACTTTTATCCGCAATCTTATTCTTTGGGTCACTAGCCAAAGCTCTTGACCATAGGTGAGGGTAGGAATGTAGAATGATGGGAAAATCGATAGCTTGACCTTCAGGCTCAGCTCTCTCCTTACCATGACACAACAGTACAAGGTCCACATACCTGCTGATGCTGCACTGATCTGCATGTTAATCTCCCTCTCCCTTCTTCCCTCATGAACAAGACCTTAAAATACGTAAACTCTTCCGCTTGAGGCAGTAACTCATACCCAAACCGGAAGGCCAATCCACCTTTGTCCAGCTGAGAATTAAGGTCTCAGATTTGCAGGTGCTGATCCGCATCCCGGGCACTTCACACTCAGTTGCAAATCACCCAGTGCATACTGCAGGTCACGGCCCGATAAAGCCAACAGGACCACATGATCTGCAAAAAGTAAAGTCACAATCCTGAGGTCACTGAACTGGACCCCCTCTGCCTCTTGAGTGCGCCTAGAAATTCTGTCCGTAAAGGTTATAAACGGAATCGGTGAGAAAGGGCAGCCCTAGTGGAGTCCAACCCCCACTGGGAACGAGTCTGACTTGCTGCTGGCAATGCAAAGTAAACTCTCGCTTCGGGTACACAGGGACCTAATGGGCTGAAACAGTGACCTCTGAACCCCACTCTCCTAAAACACCCCACAAGGGACATGCTCGTTGGCCTTTTCCCAGTCCACAAAACATATGTAGATTTCCAAACTACCAAATACCCTCTAGTGTCCTTGTGAAGGTGAAGAGCTGGTCCAGAGTTCCATGACCTGAACGGAATCTGTATTGCTCCTCCTGGATCCAAGGTTTGATCAATGGATAGACCTTCCTCTCATAGACCTTCCCAGGAGTTTGAACACTCCTCTGCCTTTGATCTTAAAGATTTGGACCCTAATCATAGTCTGCCAATCCAAAGGCACAATTCTCAATCTCCACACAATTTTGAAGAGCCATACTGGCCAAGGCAACCCAACATCAGCAAGAGCTATCAGGAACTTAGGGCAAATCTCATCCATCCCTGGAGCCTTACCACTGAAGAGTTGTTTGACTACTTCAATTATCTCAGCTCTAGTGGTGGGTTCTCCTCTAAGTCTTCTGACTTTACTTCCTCCAAGTAAGGCATGTCAGTGGGATTCAGAAGGTCATTGAAGTCCTTCATCTCTGCTGTGTTGTCTGCCAATTTGAGGCTGACCAAATGTCATTTTTCATAGACAAGTCTTTCATAACCTCATCAAACACCTCCCACACCCAAGGTTTGGCTTCCACAACTGCTAAAGCCGCATTACGCTTAGCCTACTGGTACCTGACAGCTTCAGGAGTCCCACAAACGTACCACCAGGCTCAGTGACTGCCACAGCAACCAACGACCTTATGGCCCCAGCTCCACACATGGAACATCAACCATTCTGGATTCATGTCTCCAGCCTTCTTTGGAATGCAAAAGAAGTTCTGCCAGAGGTGCACGTTGAAGATATCCTGGACAGCGCCTTCTAATAGACGCTCTCAGTACACTCTTGCTATGTATTTGGTCTACCAGGTTAGGCCAGCATTTTTCCCCCACTATCTGATCCAATACACCACCAGATGGTGATCATCTGACAGCTCAGCCTCACTCTTCACCTGAGTGTCCAAGACATGTGGTCATAGATTTGATGGCATGATTATAAAATCGATCATCTAACTGTAGCCTAGGGTGTTTTGGTGCCATGTACACTTATGAATACCCTTATATTCAAACTTGCTGTTTGTTGTGGACCAGAAGTCCAGAAACGGAGCATGGCTTGGGTTCAGGACAGGCAGGCTCTTCCTCCCAATCACACCCATCCAGTTTGCACTGTCATTACTGTTAAAGGTTGTTAAATTTTGACTGAATGCCAACGCTTAAGTACCTACGATATATGCTGTTTTCATATAGTAGTATTTGCATATTAGCATGTTATGAGCCCATGAGAGTTATTGTGATGAATTAAAAATGCTTATGCAGTAGTTTTATTTTGTTTTATTTTTATTCATTCTTTGATTTCTGAACTTTATGTTGGATTAATTTTTATATTATTTTTAAGTTTTATTTTAAGACTGTTTAAGTGTACCTGTGACTGCTATGCGCAGTAAGGTTGTGAGCCATGCCAGCCATGGACCCCGAAGGGGGGCCGCACCTGATGGTGGGTTGCAAGAGGAATTTCCCTAATGCTTGGGGTTTTTGCCCTCCTTCCTAGGCTGGATGGCAATAATAATGTTAAATTAACCAAGAAATGATGAACTTAATGAAATATGCTTGTTGCTGATCATATGCTGT
>JAODKM010000040.1:8102115-8142693 GCA_026780845.1 Petrocephalus sullivani | reverse complement strand
AGGCTTGTGTAAGTGTCCTAGGGCACTGCTCACTGTTAGGCCGAGCCATAAGTGCATTCTAAGGCTTGTGTAAGTGTACTAGGGCACTGCTCACTGTTAGGCCGGGCAGGCAAGGTGGCTCCGCTCGCGCTCTTCATTACCCACGTGGGCATTAAGGCAGAAGAATGACGGTGGCAAGCACCCTCTCCAAGGCCTCCAAGAAGGCTGGATACTCCGAATTGGTGTTTGGTGCATATACACAGCTTATAGTCAGACCTTGCCTCCCAACTCAAAGTCGAAGGGAGAGTTGAAGTCCAACGTTTTCTATCACTGAGCTGGGGGGCTATAAGCAGACCCATACCTGCCTGGCTTCTCTCACCAAGGGCAACTCCAGAGTGGAATGGAGCCCAGCCCCACTCCAGGACTTTGGTTCCAGAGCTTGAGCTGTGCTTTGAGGTGAGCCCGACTATATCTAGGCATTACGTCTCTGCCTCCCACATCAGCTCAGGCTCCTCTCCCACCAAAAAGGTTACATTCCATGTCCCAGGAGCTAGATTTGGTAGCCGACGCTCAGTCTGCCAAGGCCCCTGCCTTCCTCTGCCACCCGATCTACATTGCACCCGACCCCCACGGCCCCCCCTACAGGTGGTGGGCCCATAGTAGGGCGAACCTATGTAACTTTTTCAGGCTCTGCCAGGCCGCACTCCATGGGTAGTGACCTGACCACCAGGCAACCGTCTGCAAGTGCCAGCTAGACCAGGCTCCATATCTACACGGTTCTTGCTGTTCCTCTTCTTAAGGGTCCTTCTGTATTGCATGTTGTCAGCCTGCTCACCTAGGAATGGTTTCCTTTGGAGACCCTACCAGGGCCAATTGCTCCCTACAACATAGCTCCTAGGGTCAAAGAGGCACGCAGACCCCTCCACTATGATGAAGGTGAAGGTGGTAATTCATGGAATGCCAGACTGAGGTTGAATCCTTTGAAGAATTCAGTCTCAAGTCAAATTCTTTGAAAATTAGGCACCACTGCCCATGAACTATGAAGTCTATATAAAATGCAAGGCAAAACAGGGATGCGATGGCTTATATGCATTTCTCTAACAATTTCAGCTACCCCACCTGTGGCTTATGCGCGAGAAACTAAGTGCAAGGTACACAAATTACGTTTCTCCCCATGGACCAATGAATCAGCTTTTCCATTGTGTCTATGTATTTGCAGATGTTGTGATTTATTTACGTTCCTTTGCAACTAAATTTAAAACTATTTAAAAATTTGTAGCATATACAATATAAATATTTCAATTCCAAAAAAATCATCATCATGCATACGTGGTCATTCAAAGATGACCATGTACACAATACGTCGTCAGTTAGCTAGAGGTTGATAGTGTCTTGCAGCATTCTCTAAGTCTTCAGTGGGTCCAGCCAATAATTTCAACCCAGTTATTTTTCTCCCTTTTACAGCAGTATTTGCCGTCTGTAAAGACCTTAATGAATGTTTATTGTATTTATAAAATTCCTAAAACACAATTATGTAGAACAATGTACAAAAAACAAGCCAAATGTAGCCATCAATATGAATCTATTGGCCTTGTCACATAAACACTGATGATCTACTTTTATTATACTATTATTATAAGTTTTTTTCAGTATTTGGGATTTCTTTCAAAAATATTGGGTGCGGAGTGGGGGGGGTAGACTAATTTGCTGAATTCTTTAACTACATTGTGCGTCAAGCAAGTTTGCTGGTTGATAGCACGTTCACAAAATTCCATTACAGAAATATGGATAAGTGAGTGACATTGAGCTTGGATTAAATGAGAGAACTAGATTGAATGTGCACAGCCAGGGTAAGTCATGCCCTGATGTTTCCTGATATTGCTGGGCTGGAGCCCAGAATAGCCAGAGAGAGTGTGCACACCCTCACATCAGCTGTTGTGCTCATGAACTGTACCCAGCAACACACTTGCATGATCTTCCCAGCATGTAGTCTACCTCCATTCCTTAGCACACAAGCTTTGATTACCTCTATTCATATAGCTCATGTCTACCAGGCTTTTTGGTTTTTATATATATATAAACCTTTATTAAAGTTCCTTTATTAAATCCGGCTGTGTCAAGGCTTCATTTAGTTGTCATTCTGTGGCCAGACTAGAAACTTTAGATATTAATATTATTTAAGTATTTTTTATCTATCAAAAGTATTTTATCTATCAAAATGGTTCAGACGCGCTTAAAATGCGAGCTTAACATAGCTACAACACTTAGCGTACTTTTACAGTTGCCATATTAAACTGTTATGCGCCTAACTTTCTGTATGACAGAAATTGTATTATTGTATTGGTTAAAATAGATAGTTGAATTATAAAAAACAACAGTAAACAAAAAATTCTGGACGTGCCCCTTCGATTTGAACCAATTGTTATTTTATTTATTTTGGCCATTGAGAGCTAGTCCTTTTAAAAGTTCTGTCTGCAGTTGGTTGATTTTCCTCCTGTCAAAGGAATTACTAACTACACCCACTTATGTGCGACAGAAGTTTTGTGCCTTGATTTTGTGTTTGAGACGAGTGTTGTTGTGACTATAATTCTGCGATTTTTATCTAGTAGTAATCTGGAATCGTTGAGCGTTGATCTCAGCTACATCCTTGTGAAATTGTTTACATACTTTCATGGTCTAAGGTTCTAAGCCAGTACCTAGGTTACGTAAATGCATTGCATAATCGACGCTTCCGTTTCATGTAGAAGCATGTAGCTGATAACACAACCAACCTCAGCTGAATGAGCCTCAGAAGTATTTCGTAGGTATGGTGAATGTGTGAAGCTCTGTTTTATGTGCAGTGAGAAATGTAAGGGTGTGAGATTAATGGGCACCTCACTGCAGTCTGTGATCTTCATAGCTCAGGAAGTGATTAGGTGTTGTAATTACTCAGGCCTACTTGCAGGTTGAGGTATGACCTTGACACATAGGGTTCAGCAATGCCTCCCATCAGCACAAAATTTGGTGTGTGACTCTGCAGGTTAGGACTGCCTGTGATCGGGAAGGTCGTTGGTTCAAATCCCATGGTTGGCAGAAAAATGTCATCACTGGGCCCTTGAGCGAAATCGTTAACCTCCAAATGCTCCAGGGACTGGCTGACTCTTCTATCTCAGTTGTGCATGGTTTTGGATAATGGCATCTGCTAAATCAATTACATAATAAGTAACAAAATAGAATGCAAACGATATGTGAGTTTTCATAAATGACCGTGATGAGGTTAAACTTGCAGAAATATAAGATATTTGTGTGTGAAATCAATTTAGTGGACTTTTTAATTCACCGAGTCGCTCCCACATATTATAATTCAATGTCGATTTGACCCAGTGATTCTGGTGACTGACCTGTGGATCCTGCCTGTGTAAGAACGCAGGTGTGTAGTGTCACGGAGAGCTGCATAGTAATCAGGACCTTTCTGTGTAATGGTGCAATCCTGGGAACAAATGTTTCTTCTTTCTTGCATCTGTACTGCTGGCAAGCTGTGCATAAATGCATGACAGACTATTCTTAGTTTACGGTCCAAATGTTCAGAACTGCAGAGAGTTCTGATAACTATCTGATAACTGCAGAGAGCTCTGATAGCTATCTGATAACTGCAGAGAGCCCTGATATCTCCTACTCATCTCCTACTCATATTCTACACACATTATGCATTGCCATCCCTCTCCTATATCGGTTCTGCCTTCTAGGAGACATTTTATTAATGTAGATCAATACAATGCCTGCCAGTCAGAAATAAAAAGAAAATGCAACACTGCACTCCCAATACTGGAGAATTAAAAGCATGTGAACATTTCTGTCTCGTGGGATGAGGAACCTGATCTTTCGTCAATAGTGGAGGTGTTTTGACTGGGACTGTTTCCCTGTCTGCAGGTCTAGGTCAAGTCTGTGTCAGTAATCTGGATATCAGCTCCGTACTTAGCCTTCAAGAACGGAGCATTGCCTCAATCGTAATGATCTGCTTAATATTCCGGCTATACGCCTTTGCTTTTAGGTGCAACTCTTATTTATGTTTCAGCCAAAACTTGCATGAGGATTTGTACCGGAATTCCTATGTATTTTACCTGCACTACATTTGGTTGGAAGAGGAAATAAAATTGGCATTCAGGGCCAAATGCTGCTGCTTTTAGGTAACTTTGGTTACAATCATGTTCCCTGTCTTGTGTTTTAACAAGAACCATTTTGTTTTAGAGGTACACATCATCTTGGTGTATGTAGATGGTAACACTTTACATTAACTGCACCTTCATAATGTGTTTATAATGCATTCGTAGAACAATTATGTGCACCTTCATAATGCATTCAAAGAACATTCAATGCACCTTCGTAATGCATTCATAGAACATTCATAAGCAACATTGTAAACATACCTTAACATCCTGACATAGCTTAACAATACACATTCATAACACATTATATGATAATAACAAACATTATAATTGTGTAATCATATAATGTTTGTTATTAATGTATATTAAAGCTGTTGAGATATGTTAGGACATTTAAGGAATACTTTCATACTGATTATGAATGCATTATAAAGGTGGCGTTAATGTGTCACCCTGTAGACTGAATCTCAGTGGAAGGGGTGTGGTACAGAGTTGGTGGAGTGATACGAGTCTCATTTCTCCAGCAGGGCTCCCTTCCTGTTATGGCTGTGGAAGCTAATAGGATTTGAAGGTGCATGCAGGCATGGAATCAAAGATATGATCGAGCCGCGGCCGCAGATCTGCTGCATCGCTCAGGGGGTGCTGTCTCAACAAATGACTTTGTATGTGCATCTGTGAGAAGGACAAGTGGATGTAATGAAGGAGGACTCCCGGCCTCGTGTGATTCTAATGCTCTAAGAATTGTGATAATCGAGTGAAACGAGGAGTTCCGGCGCACGGCTTTTCTCTTCCAGTAATCGCTCTCCTAAAGCTCGAGTAAGGCAGTTGTTAAATGGGTTTTTCTTTAACGAGTGTGTTAATAGGTGGGGAGGGCACGGCGGACGGCCTTGGTGCAGTGAAACACGTAATAAAAGCTGCTCCTTTCGCGCTGCCTGAGATCATCGAGTGCAGCTCATGCAGAAGACAGCGGCTCGCCTTTCCTCTGCGTCTCCCACCACCGGTTGCTCCCAGACCTTCAAAAATCCTTCAGAGTCACCCAGACTGCTGTGAGGTGACAACAGCGCCTCCCCTAGGTTAGGATTAATATTTAAACGATCTTCAGCTTCCTCATCTTTTCCCATTTTAGGAACTTATGTGCCGCTGTTATCCAAAAATGGGAATACATGGGGACGGATGCAGGGTAATGGATCTTTTTGACCCTTGACACCTCTGTGACATGGGGTCAGAGTTCAGAGATCGTTCTGACCTCAGGAGAAATTAGCTGCGCGTTCTCAGGTGGCAACATTCAGACTGTTTTGGTTTTATGCTCCCATTTAAAGAATTACTAAATATATCAACACTTTCATAAGCTAGTTTTTATTGCATTATATCTTTAATAAAGGCCACAGTTTAATTCCTTATTAAATCACTCCTCATTAAACCAAAATTAACTCTTGCTCTCTAGGGCACATTTAAACAGATATACATACAAAAAAAATGACCTTTGAGAGTATGGCAGCAAAACTCATAAGTTATCTATTCTTGCTAAAGGAAACAATGCTAAAAATATCTGAAAGAAAATTATGTATACTCATCATAGTATGACTATTTATAGTTCATACTAATGTATTACGTATTCTGCAGGTTCAGTAGCATTTATCTTGTTAAGATATTTTTGAGTTTTAAAGGACATTTCAGTGTTGCTACTTACCCTGAATTATTTGAATTACGCAGCAGATCGATTTATTTCATGAAACTGTCACTTGCAATGTGGCATTTCAGCATTTCATGTAGCATTTCAGTTTCTGTATATTTACCGGAATATAATTTGTTTGGGGTGTGTGGGTGTGTGTGTGTGTGTGTGTGAGGCGGGGTGGGGGGGGGGCTAAGATTGTCATGCCAGGAGATCACATAGCTTACTTAGCTTAGCTGAGGGAGGTATTTACGTTTTAAAAGATTTTCAGGGCAAAGCTTCCAGAAAGGTTGACTCTGCAACAATAACCATGGTTCTCTGTAGTTTCTCTTTCACAGCCCCTTTTAAAAATGGGATATGTGAATGCAGGACATTACGGCTCTTAAACTGTGTATTTTGGCATTTAGACTTAATTTCTCACAATTTCTCCCTTTTGGGGTTTAGATGTACTTCGCTTCCTCTCTTCTGGCCCACATGTGGGCGCTCGGCGTGCCAACGCCGGGATTTTTCCTCGCCGCCACAAATCGATTAGTCAGCGTTGTTCTTTTCTTTTTTCGTGTGGTAACTTTATGCTGTGGACTTTAACGTGTTGAACTCCTACCCTGGCTTGAGAGATAGCAAACCTGCCCGCCCGTGCCGGTTGTTTTTCATGGAGCCGGCACATTCTAGGGAGGAACCCGCAGGTCCTGATTCCTGGGCTTGGCAACGCTGTTCCAGAACATTCAATACTCGAGCCCTGGTGATGCAGAAACCCGGCACGGACTGTACATGCTGTGTGAAAATGAGAGCCACCGTTAACTCTGAGACAGAAAGGCCACATCCCTCCCTAGCACAACTTACCGAACAGGTGGCCTTTTGCTTTCAGCTGGTGGTTAATTACAGCAATGATAGCTGTCACGCAGAAAGATGTGTCAATGTGTATGTTTTCACTCATGAAACGTCTGATTCTAGAGAACTGTCCGAAATACAGTTTCAATACAGGATTCTGCCCAAAGCAGTCAGCATGATTTTCTGTGTGTCTTATGTCTTGTTTGATGTGTGAAGTCTATTCACAATTACATGGGAAATGTAAATGCCTAACCTCCGCTCTGAGTGTGTTTAATAGTATGGCATTATAGTATGTTAATGTATATTCTGTGTGTAGTTCTGAGTTCTGTTATGCTTTTCATTAAGAAAAAGTATTTTTAATAAAGACGATATGTGAGTATTACATGTATTTTTCATTTTCCTTTGAATGGAAAATCTCAAAGGGAAAAACCAGAGTGATTGGGGCTTATTAACCTTTGTCAAAAAAACAGCAACTCTAGGTCATTTTATAACAATATCTGCAATGTGCCAATGTTTCTCATGTAGCTTGTGTTATACACATTTTTTTGTGATGTTATGTTTGAAGGATGACTCGGCAGGGCTTGGAGCACCTCTCTCGTCCGAACACTTTACTGTACGACGCGATAGCGTTTCTTTGGTAATAAGGGGCTTTTCAGTCACCTGTGGGAATGCAGCATTTCGCCGTCACTTAAGCTGTTAAGCCTTTTATACCCATTTATTTTACTGTGTTGTTTGGGATGTTAAATGATTTATCTCACTTTAGCTTTGAGGCACAAACTCCAAAATCAATAACATCACATTTTCCTGTTTTTAGCACATATTTAAAAGCAGCTTAATTAATGGATTGATGGTATTTTATCGGTGAGAATTAAGACTGAAAATACGGGAAGCAACAATAAGAAAAATAAAAAATATTCCCTAATCTCTGTAAAATAGGCCACTGGGTAACACATTTGTAAACTGCATCTATAGAAAATACAAAACTTGTGATTTTATTTAAAATTATTAAAATACGCTGAAGGTGGTAAGTTTAGCGGACAAATATACTTGTGTATATGTTTGCGGTGTTTATTGCAAACTGATATTTATGTCTTTAAGCATGAGTATATGCGATATGTAAACAAATTTGTGAAGCTTTGAGAAACAATTAAACATTATTGTGTGCAGGGAAGCAAAGGTGACTTAGATGTTTTGGTTTTTTTCTGCTTCCAAAATAATGTAAGCTATGTGTGCGTAACAAACCAGAACAATCAGCTGATCTAGCAGCATTGCTCAGAGGCCAGGCCCTGTGGTACTGCCACGCATGCAACTCTATGCCCTCGACAGTAAGAAGGCTCTGGAAAGAGTGCTAAATTAATCCAGCTCACACCCATCCTCACTCAGTGTAATTGGAAACCCAGTGTTGTGTAGTTGAGTGACAGCAATTAGAGACAAAAGTCTCCTAACGACTGACATGTTTCTTTATACTTGGTGTGATGGGTGAGTGTCGTGGGATTTGGGGCCTTAGTTACGTGGTTCCTGTTTACGACCTTCTCTTGGGCACTCTGGGGCATCGTTATCTGCACCTTATCCGACTGTTTTGAAGCGGTTTTTGTTTGGGGAGGGTCATCAGCCAGTGAAGACGTTCCGTTTAGTTTGCATAAAGCCATAGACTGCGGTTTTCGTTTGTTGTGTCGCGGTCAGAGCAGCGGCTGTTTTATGGCTAACTATAAAAGCTGTGCTCCACTCGGCCGGAGAAGATGTGCAAGGAAGCGAAGTGCACGGCAAGAAGAAGCCCTGCTGTGATTTGCGGTTGGGGAGGGCTCTGTCACGTGACTGGACTCTGGGCTGAGGAATCAAGTGCCCAGCCTCTCATGCGGTTCTCCACCACACTGCGGTGTCCGATTACTTATTCTCTCGTGATGTTTTTTTAGGCATGCCAGAGCCCCCTTGTTCTGTCAGGTCATTACTTTGTCACTTTTTAAATAGATGGGGCAGCCTTCTAGCCCACCCATAGAAAGTAGCACTGTTGTCATTCAATTAGTGCCGTTGCCCATTATTTGTGTCTTGCTGTAGTGGCTCACAGATTTCTGGCAAAGGATAGGGCGATTTGATTTTGTGTTGAGTGTACCTGTCTTAAGATGCATGTAGCTGAGTTTGTCAGTCTCTTCTACAGTTGTCTGGTGATTGATGTTTTGAGTCCTTACAAAAGTCCTTTTAAAGCATGACGGGTTTCAGAGTTTCGTCTATGTACAGGGATCGTACTGTGGTGTACCTTGTAAAGTTTATGCATAAAAATGGGTGGCTGCATTGGAAACAGGTTTAAGCCAGTTTTATGTTCTAGAGCTACTCTGACTGTTTAAAATATATAAGGTGTGATCATAATGGGAGCTTTTGCTTTATTTTCTTGGATCTTTTACACATTTGGCATTGCAGAAGATAGCTGTCACATGACACTGGTACTTGGTATAGAGCAGATGTGTTTATATGTATTGCACATATATTTTACGTGTGACTCTTTCTGCCTTACTCTATACATTTTTAATATGGGTTGGAGCTTTGATACATTATTGATACCCGTTTCCCGGTTTTTATGTTGTCGGCTAACGAGTTGCTGGCTAATTGGTCAGGTGACACGGTGGCCTTCTTGCACGAGGAGTGCTCAGAACGGTATCCCTGTTGTTCTATTTTAAATTTAGCAAGTAGTGTAAGTTCCAGTGTTAAGATGTATGAAAGCACTATTTTTCAGAAATTAGGTTGCACTGCTCTGGTATTAATATGACTATACTTACTCCAATAGTTGAATAAACAAAAGCGCTCCTTTTAGAGCTGCTGGTAATATTCTGTTTATAGTATACATTTTGTATATGCTATATGTGACTAAGAGGGACTGAAAAATAAATAGGATAGCTAATTATTTGGCACTATATTTACGAGACAGACAGACAGAAATGCCGCACTCACGGGATCCCTAAACACCTGAATGCTCTTGGGAATAGCTAACTACTGCTAATAAAATTTACGATCTTGCGACCATTACGTATAGAGTGTTACAGCGTTGTGGTTTTAAAACGTAAAATGTGAGATTCTCTCCCAAATTGAAAATGCCTTGTGTATTCAGAATCACATTTTTTTTTTGCCGTGATCTTTTTAATAGAGAGTGGAGGAAAGATTTTATTGCGCTGTCGAAATGCTTGTCCGGTAGACGTAGCATAATTAACATTGTCATCGTTTTTCTTATTGTAATACTTCGAAGTTGTTTTGAGCAGTCCCATAAAAGCAAAGTAACTAAAGGGCCTGTCAAATAAAATCACTGGTTATATGTCACGCAGCTCTGTGAGTCTCTTTCGTTTACTGTGAAGCAACTTTTAAGACAGGGCTGCCCAACCGTACTCCTGGACTCCTGCCACTCACCCAGAAACAGCTACCGAAAGGCCTGATTATCTGTATCAGGTGTGGTAAATTAGAGCGGCCCCTAAGCTCTGTAGCAGGGCCCTGGGTGATCTGGCACACTAGGCGAGATTCTGCTGAGCCCCAACCCCGAGCAGCAAAAATGAATTTTTTGTTCATTTATATTAATGACATTTCAGTGGCACAGGGTATCTGGGTGCTAACTAACAAGTGGGCGTCTGTTTCACAGCCAAATAGTGAAATATTAAAACTAGTGTAAATGACTAATGTCATGGATCGCGCCCACAGGTATTTCTTTCACTTTCCCAATCAATACACCTACAGGCAGGCTGGCCCTCTGCAGGGTGCTGGGCCCTCAGCAGTAGGATTGGGCTGCCCTGTTTAAATGTATCGTTAGCTAACTCAAAAAATCGCATATCTGCGAAATCATCGTTTTTCAGGATTTAAACAAAACAAAAAAGAAAAAAAGTTAGATTCATATATAAACATAACCATACTGTAAAGAACATTGGATGTCTTGAAAAGCGTGATATAACTGTAACATTAATTTAGACATAAGACATGAGACTTTATTGTCAATGTATCAAAAATACAACGAAATCTGTTTGGTAGCTCCCAGCTCAGCAGCAAGAGGCATAGATTAATATACAACATTAATATATAAGTAAACAAATAATAAACACAATAGACGAACACAATATAAAAATATATACCGTGGGGGAGTATGTATATTTATAGAAAAATATAAAAAATATTTAATTCATTAGCTGAACATGGAGTAGCGAACACAGCTCATAAAATTCTACTTCAATCCTGGAATGTCTTACAATGACGTTCTTGTTACACCGCGATAAAGTTAGCATCATATTAGATGTTCAGTTCCTGCTGGGAGCAGGGAGGGAGCAAAAATGTGGACTGTCTGCACGTTGCTGAGGATTGGGTTGGGAGACACTGCTCTACGGGTCGACGATTATCAGCCAGGCTGATTGTGGCAACTACAGTAATGTTCAATATTTTTACAATTATCAATTTTCCAATTGCCAATTAAAAAATATATAATTATTAAATTAGTATAATAATTTAGCCAGCAGACTAGCAAAATAGGCTATAACGCTATTTATTGCATGTCAATTACCAGGGCTTTAGAAGAACTTTTTGTTTTAAGATAACTTTTCAATATTATCTTATAATTAAGCATATGCCTAAAGCAGGGGTGCCCAATACATCAATCCCGATGCACCGGTAGGTCGCGAGGGCAGTGCAGGTAGATCGCGCCACATTCAAAAACCTTTCTTAGATACCACTTGATAGACATAAAGGGCGGCCAGTTTGCTGTTGCTTAATTAAACCTTTGTTACATTTGGTGACCATAACATCTACTTAGATCCCTTCTCTTCTAACATATATTGGATCACATGGGTCACCAGGCAGAAAGAGCGAATGTGCTGATGCAAAACGCCAGCGAGCAAAGTCACCCAGCTAGCCTTCCGATTTATACCTACTAAAAAAGAGATATGAAAAATTAGTGGGGAAGCCAGATCAGGTAAGAAACCAGACACTTTGAGCTTCAGGTTTTAGAAACTGAAAGGCACCTGTGTGCCTAAATAGTAATGTCCTCCTTGTGTTTTGACTGGTTTGTTTCCTTGCTTGAAAGACATTTGTTATATATTGTTACATATTAATATTAGTTACACATGCCTGGTTACAGGAGACTGACCAATCAGCACACAGCAGGAACTCAGCACTTAAGTGAAATCCAGGCCCTTTTAAATGAAATGGTAGTTTACAAACCTTATCCTAGCTCAAAGTTGGATTATCTGATCACCCTAATAATATAAACACATGAGACTACTGGTGGTGTTTCTTGATTATTTTAATGTTTTATGATGTATAACTACCATGTGCAAAGGCTTTCATTGCCATGAATTGTTTTGTTGGTGTTGTATTGAGTAGGATAATTGCAAAAACACCCCGTGGTGACTTCATATCAATTAGGCTCACAATGAGGACTTGATCTTCTATCTGGACCAGAGCACGTGTGACAAACAAGTTACATTATTTATTGGTTTTTAATATATAATTCAACACCGTGAATAAAATGGTTCCCCTGATACTTTAGCTCTGTTGTGGAGTTTCACTGTAAAATGTAATTAAGCCATAGTATCAGAAATGACTTGGCACACTAACTGTCATTGTGTAATGAAATTGATCTCTGTGCGGGTCAGTATGCAGAGAAAAGTGCTCTTGGCTCTCTGGCACCCATCCTCCCCCTTAATCTTACCTAGAATCTAACCCCGGCACACATACAGCCATATTGATATACCATACACAAATTGGGTCTATGTTGCTAAGCGACCAGCAAGGCATTTCTTTTTAGGAGAAAATATCCATTATGCAATTGTCTAGGCATTGGCAGGGACTGAATGAAATCCCCCTGCTCTGTGTATGTGATTAGTGTCATGAAATAGGGGTTTACAGTTTTCATAGACTGATTACTATAATCTCTTGGACCGTCTCTTCAGTTGTCATGTAGGTGTGACCTTTTCCCAGTGTAGCCCGGACTCTTAACATGACTTTGCTAAACAATCACACTTGTTTTCATTTCCTGTTTCCTAGTGTTGTAAAAGTCTGAGGATCTGGGGCTTCCTTCCAAGCATCCTTCCCACTACCTTTAATAATGCTTATCCAGTAAGAGTAGATGTGATCCTAGGTGTCAGTCCATTTCAGCGAATCTTGGCCTTCTTCTACTTCAGTTATCCAATGATTGTTATGAGCTTTATGTGAAAGAAATTGTTTCCTTAAAACCCTGTTGTCTCCTGACGTAGACGTATAGTGATTAATAGCCCATGTGCTGTTAAATGTTTTGTGGCAGCGGTAGGTAATGGACCTTCTCTGACTCCCAGCTTCGAGTCAGTGCTGGACGTTACCAGGCTGGTATCCTCGCTGATGCTTTTTGTAGGCATTTCTGCTTACTGAGAAAATTACTTATTAATTACAGTTCATTGATTAGGTGTTGCCTGTAAAACCTTATATAGATGTTTTCGGTTTAAGTGCACTGTAGACTAAAATTACTTACAGTGGATGGTCATTAGATTTCTGTCCCGTCAAAGGCTTATGAGGCAAATAATGAGGTGTTGATGCTTTTTTCATGTCACAGAGGTGATTTAGGGTTGCTAAACTTTCATCTCTCCATCAGCCAATCTATCCGATCATTCCTCAAGTTTCCTCATACATTTCCCAAGCCACTTATCTTGGTGAGGGTTACCCTGTGTTTTAAGTGTCATAGTATTTTATATACTTAATTAAAAAGCATTCATGTATTGTGTGCTATTTTTAATGTAGTTTTTTTACCCTTCACGTCAATAATATTTATTTACTATGCTAATGTTAATTAAAAGAAACGTATTTGCTTGTATTTAAAGTGGACTGCAAAAACTTTTATTAATATTTATGGAAATTGACCTTGGCATTCCATCATGCCATATTTCCTCTGCAGTTTTTACTCTCGAGATTTTCTTTATTGCCCTGTGTATATTCTTTTGACTTCCTAAATCAAAGATAGTGTCTGGACCCTGGAATTTTGGTACTCTTCGCGCTTAAGAATAAATATCCAGTACTAATCGGCTAGGAATAACTAGACTAGCTTTGCAACTACGGTAATAAATACAATGAAATTGAACATACTCTTGCACTTCGTTTTCGTAGGTTGCGCCGTTAATTTTGGCAAGACCTGCTAGACTTTAGCATTATCTTCGCTTAGTTAAGTGATTGTGGATTGTATAAATTTGCTCGATTTGTTGGACGTGTACCAAACTGCTAATGCAGTATAACAACACAGGCTGGGGTTACACAGTGGTTATGGTGGCTACACCCACGTAATCTGGCTCTGAAGATGTTATGTTTAAATGGCTAAATGTGTTATTTTGTCATCTTAGAATGTGTATGATAGAAATAGCAGAGCTGAAATGGTTTTCTTTTTGGTTTTGTAATGTTTGTAATTCCCGAGCACAGGGTTTCATTATTTAGTTTGGTAACCTGATTTGGTTCTGGTGTTATTTAAAAAATGATGCAGATTAAGAAGCCTCCTGTCCAGCATCTTATTTCTTTCTATCACAACACCACGTTCCCTGCCTCCTCAGCCAACAGTAGTTGGAAAAATGTCAAATTGCTAACTGTGAGGTTTTCCTCATAAATTACCATACTTATGCTCTCATATCAAGTGGTGTGACTTACTCTTTACATCATGAATCATCATGTGGAACGCGCAAAATCAGCGGCCTTGGAAGGCGAACAGGACCCGCCAAAGCCGAGAATGCTGAAGAGTTTCGGGGGTCGGTGACATACAGGTGGACATTTAGGAAAATTTTCTCCTTACTTAAGCTGGCTTCTGAAGGTATTTTAATTTTGACCCAGAGGTTTTGACCCAGAGGTTTACTGTTCACCTCTACAATTGTTCATCTGTGCATTTTTATAGATATGCATGTCTTATGTAACAGTAGAAGACAATTGATTATTACATTAGTTATAGCTTGCCACTTCTGACATCATTTTGCTTCAGTATAATGATAATAATGGCTTTCTATTCTATTTCTCTTATATTGTGAAATATGTTTTTATTAGAATACAGAAAGACAGAAATGCCAGCTGAGAATCTTTTTAAATCCTGTAACTCCTGACAATTAGTACGGTCTTATTTTAACCCGTGTGAAGGTTATGAATTCCTTTGGCTGATTTTATACCTTCTACTCCCTTCTGTTTGAACTGGGATGCCTGTGTGGAGCTGTCTGATGAGCCAAGAATCGATGGAAATATCGTTGAGCGTGATTTGAGGATTAAGGCATCCCGGTGTGCCGGAACACCTGGTGCCAGACCACAGAGAAGTGTTATTTTGGATGGGAAATTTACATTTGGATTGGAATGCATCTCGAAGCGGCTTGTTGGCTCAGCAGGTCGCACAGTTGCCTCACACTCCCAAGCTTTGGCGGTTTGAAAGCTACTTACATGCTATGCTCAATTCAATTCAGTTTATTTTTATATAGCGCCCTTCACAACAGAGTTGTCCTAGGGTGCTTTACATGGTTGTTTTGTGATACATTGCCATATGCAAAACAAAAAAAGTACAACAGAAATACAAACGAATGAAAGAAAGAAAGCCAACTGACAACAGAGGACAGGAACCAAAAACTACCAAGCAGGGAGAAAAAAAAACCTCCAGGGGTCCAAGGTCAACTGGCTACCCAACCTCCCTGGGCATGCTAACGTCACTGAAACAGAGTGAGGCAGTGAGTTTGCTTGCTCAAAGTGAGAACTGAGGTTGAGGGAAAAGCCAAAGTCCATCAATGAATCAGATCTCCATGCCGATCCTTTTACTGTGGCAGACTGAAGACTGTGTGTGTGAGGTTTGCGTGTTCTTCATATATTGTGTTTTCTCCACCGTTTTCCTGCAGTCCTGCAGTTAGGCTGATTGGTGTCTCTGAACTTCCCATAGTGTGCTATTGTGTGTATGACCTGGGATGTCCTCCAGGCGACCCTGAGCAGGATAACCTGTTGGAAGGTGCATGGATTGATGAGAGAATCATTGTAAGCATCTCACTGGAAACAGTCAATGAGCGGGAAATGGTCCTCACCTCCCACTTGGTTTCCTCAGCTTCAGTATAACTTTAGACGACATTTTTAGTATGAATGCCATTTGGTATTATTAAACGAGACATAAAAGGAAAAAAATGATTAGCATTGTGTGTGTTAGTAAAAGAGATACACAGTTTACTCCAGTGCTAATTTGGTCCCAAACAAATGCACGCTTCACGACTTGGTCACCCTGGTAATAACAGATGGCTTTATATGGAAAGGCGAGGGATCTTTCCATGTGCTCCGTGAACCTCGTAAGTGCTGCTGGCACGACGTCTCGGAGTAGCTCCGGCTGACTTGGAGCACAAGAAGTGCTGTTATAAAACAATAAAAAATTCACCACATTATCCCCTGACAGCAGAGTAATTCTTTAAACGATGCTGCTAAGTATAAGATTTTTAAACCAGCATAATGGGAACTGACATTTGTGTATGTGTGTATTTATATGTGCGAACCGCCTTGTGTTCTGTGTTAATATTTCTAAATTAAACAATGCTTAACTTCGCTAAAATGTACCGATAAATAGCTTCTGTCCTTCTGTTTAATGCCCGTCTCTCTGTTATGATCAAGCGATGGCTGTACTCCTATATTTCTTATAATTATGGAACTCGCTAGTCAGTTACTATTTTGATGTTATTTGTCTTGCAGCTCTGCAGTAGCTGGAATACGGTGCTGTGTGTAACTTTGCATCAAACCTTTATTCACACGTCGTTTGCGGCACTGTGTTACAATTATAGTATCCGTGACCCGAAATATTTTGTCTGGTGCTGATGTCAGACCGTCTTTTCCATTGCCAAACTGTAATTGTACTGTGATTGCATTGTGCTGGGGGGTGAGGTGTGGCTCAGTGCGCTGAGCCTCTGTGCATGTGATCTGAAGGTTGCCGGTTTAAATCCCATTCTCAGTAGTATAGTCACATCTCTGTTGGGCCCTTGAGCAAGGCCAGCCCAAAATGGCTTTCCCCTGTACTCAGGCTCCAAGTTTTGCTCTCAAGTGTATATGTCTCAAAAAGAAGAGAAGATGGTACAGACACGCGTCGCTCAACGACAGGGATACATTCTGAGAAATGTGCCGTTTGGCGATTTCGTCATTGTGCGAAAATCACAGAGCAGAGGTAGGCAACCATGATCCTGGAGTCAAAGTATCTGGCAGGTTTTCAATCCTACCTGATGAGTTACTACCGGCCTGGGATCAGGTGTGGTTCATTGGAGACCCAGTGGGATGGAAAACCTGTGGGGTACCAGCACTCCAGGATCTAGGTTGCTGACCCATGTCATAGAGTGTACTTACACACGCATAGACGGTATAGCCTACTACACACATAAGCTATATGGGATAGCCTAAATAATGATAAAAAGTACAGTAATAAATACATAAAACAGTAACATAGTTGTTTATTGAGTATTACATACTGTACGTAATTATATGCGCTATACTTTTATATGACTGGCGGCTGAGTGGGTTTGTTTATACCAGTATCACCACAAACACGTGAGTAATGTGTCGTGCTACAGCATTACGATGTCGCTAGGTGATAGGAATTTTTCAGCTCCATATGGGAGCACCGATGTAGATGTACTCCGTCGTTGATCAAAATGTCGTTATAAGGTGCATGACTGCATCTGTGAAAGAAACTCATACTTACAAATACATACAAATGGCAAATTTGTTCTTCAACCTAGGATCTTAATTTTATTGTGGTTTGTGTTGGGGGCTCTGTTTGATTTTGGCTACAAAAAAAAAAACGACCTGTTTAGCTTGCTGTTAAAAATGAATGTGGTTATTCGGTATTTGGGTAATACAGGGATGGCTATGATTTTTAGGCATAAATTCCAATTTCTCTTATGAGAGGTTCCCGTGCTAAAGAGCATGTTATATTTGTGTTATTTTCTTTGTACTGGATTTGTTTACGTGCAAGGCAGTTTGGCCAAAGAGTATAGGTTACTTATCTGGACAAAGAGGTGTTATGTGAACTACCATGGGATTAGCTGAAAGCTGACAATAGAAGGATTGCCCTTAGCCCTGTGTGTAACCCTGTACTTTAGAGCATTAGTGCAGCGTCCAGTTAGACCTACTATTGAGCAGCGAGGAAAAACTGACAATTGAGTAAGCAGTTTCAAGTGGGGAGTGTAAGAGGGACCATAATTCATATAGAGGGGTTAGCTTTATCATTAGCCAATGATATGCTTTGAATTAGTGATTGACAGGGAGGGAGCTCTCTGAGGGCCAATCAGCTTTCAGCTGGGGCCAATGACCATGTGGCCCCAACCCTGTGTACACTCCTGGGTTTGAATGAAGTGGGAATATTGGATTGCAGTGGTGATGGTGGTGATGGTGGTGCTGGTGGGGGGTGGGGGGGGTAGCAAGGTTACAGAGCACCACACATGAGCAACAGCCAGGGGCAGCTGTGCTTTTATAATTACAGCGAGATCATTCCATAATCCAGGCTGCCGTGCCTTAAAATGCAACCACAAATGCATTTCCCAGACACGGTTTTATGGAAATAGGCAGGATTTGCCTGTACATAATATCAAAAATAACTGCAAAGGTTTCGGTGGATTATTCATAGGCTGGATTTGGAGTAAGCATGTTAACAGATTGTGTGTATAGGTAGCTGGTCTGTGGTATTTCCGTGTAAACTATACTTTGTGTTTGGCTTTGGTCACTTAGTGCAGGTAAAGAATTTGAGTTTAATTCATTTTTTGTACATTTTTCATGGACCTGTGTACTGTATGGAATGTAGCATGCCCTCTTGCTGAGTGACTCATGCTTGGCCTGAGATAAACACATCTGTAACTGCACGCAGTTCAAATGGATGCACTGATGATGATGATATACAGGGTGTGTTATTTTCTAATTCAGAAATTGGTCATTTTGACTGTCATAATAAATCCAGGACAAAATCTGCTTAAGAGGAGAAATAATCAGTGTTTTTAAGTTAATAACAATGCTATTAATTACCATAATAAATAATTATTTAAAGTCCTGAATTAAATAGAAGTTGTGTCTTTGAAAGCTATTAATCTCAGATGGTTCACCATTCTTTAAATTAAAAATTAATATGGAAAAGGTGTTAAGACTTAATTTTTAGGCCTGGTGATTAACTACTGACGAACAGCAGTGGGGAGCCAATTACCTGTTGCTCTAGACTGTCCTTATAACTCTGTTTGTCTCCCGTCCTTGTTAAGGTAATGAGAGCCAGGTTTTCTAATACTGGCTGCTCGCAGGCTCAGGCACAGTTCTGCTTGGTGTGCGTCACACTTCTGGCCTGTACGTGCCAATGCGTTTTCCTTTATTGTGAAATAGCTAGTTGAAGCTATAACTTAAATTAGGATGTCCACATTTTTGGTCATGTTTCTGATTTTGGGAATGCTAAATCTTAATTCTGTATAGCAGATATCCCTCCTCTCCCTTTGTTTTTGGGAGGAAATTTTCAACAGCAAATTTTACCGGCAGCAACACCCTCCCGAGTCATTTCCATTTCCCAGAAATCAATATGGCTAAGATGGGATGCCTGGTATGGTCAGGACTTTGTGGGGACCATTGTTTTATGGGAGTATGAGTTCTCCATCACGCGGCTGCTAGACTACATAAGTCCTGTACCAAATATGGTTACTTACATCCAGTGAGTATCTGTAGGAAGGACATTACTATTCCAGGATATGAATGACCTGTACAGGCAAACATTCAAATGTAACTGATATGGGGGCAAATATTCTGCTAAGCTGTAAAATGCTTTCATTGTGATGAATGTGAATATTATATCGGTTACGGAGTAAAAACCAGTTAAATCTCATATTGAGAAATACTATACTTATTATAAAATTTCCTAAACCTATATCAGGAGCATCATTAGAGATTTATGAAGGCGGGGTGGGGTGGGCTAAGCCTTTATTAGGGAGGTCTGATGGAAATGGCCCTCATTATTTAAACTAATTAGTGTACGTTTATTTGGAAAGGCTAAAAAACATTTTTTGGGGGGGGGGTAAAGCCTCCACCCTCCAAAATAGGCCTAACGACATCCTTGACCTATACTATAGCTATTCTTTTATAATATTATATATATATATATATATAATATTACGCATATAAAGCAGCTTTTGCTTGTCACCGAAGTCCTTGGGATTTTCACTGTAGTACCAGGGTCAAGCATAAAGGGACAAGAGTGGCTGAGCGCTGGCCTTACAGTCGCTCCCCCCGCCTGCCTGCCGTGCCGCGTTAACTGTGCGTGTCACGCTCAGCCGAGGAATGAGGTGTGCTTGTGCCGGCTCTGGAACCGTTCCCGGGGAGAAGCAGCCCGCAGATTGGCTTGACGGGGAGGCCGCGTCCGTGACGCCGAAGTGCCACTACTCCAATCTTGCCTAAGGGGACGCCCTTCATGTTTCCCTCGTGCCCGTGGCACCGTTCGATGTGTCACGGCGAAGCCCGCGTGTTACACCGCGTGCCGACTTCGGTATTTTCAAATGAATAAACATTTTGTCAGGTGCCGGAATATATAAAGGTTCAAAATAATTATATTATATCCTGTTGTCCTGTATTTGACATTTGGTGCACAAGGCATTTAAACAAATACTTCTGACCTGACCTCGTGTACGTAGAGGGGGAAGATGTGGCAGAAGATAAACAAAGGACTGCGGTAAGCGGTATTCCCTGTCGCGCGGCTATGTATCTGACCTCCCGCGTATTTGCAGACGTGGTAATTAAAGGGATAGCCTGACGTTTTTAAGGCGCCCCTCTGAATCATCTGAGTCTGATTCATGGGTGCGGTAACGAAATCTGACACGGGCTTTTCCTGAAAGGAATGGAAATCGGCCGTGCCCTAATGGCGCACATTTGCTTGGCCCTGTCCTTGAATGACTATTAATGACAGAAGATGGGATACTTCATTTGAGGGCTTTTTATGAGGGAGGGGAAACCTCTTGGCCCCACCTGGTATATAAGGAACAAGGCAGTGACCTTGCTGTGTTCTTGTCAGTCAGCTGCAAATTGTCAGATGTTATGCTTTATTGACCTTGTTATTGAATAAAAATTCACAAAAATGGCAATGTCATATTCTAGACATGGGCATATAGCTGTATTTTAAAAACCAAGGTCTGTTTTTTTTTGTGATATTCACTGCTGAATAAATAATTCTATAAATCCCTTGACCCCGCTGAGGAATCTGAAATTAAGAACCGCTCTTTAAAGATATAATTTTATTGGCCTGAAGAAAGAATTTCACCTTGCACTCATGTTTTCTTTGTCTTGTTTTCAATTTAATTTAATCTTTGTCCTCTAAGAATTAACGAGCATTTAACAAATGTTAAAATGGATCAGGAGGTGGACAGCTTAATTATGGCTATTGCGTATTACAGTGTCTCCTTGGTGTCCGTCCGCCAGGGTGACAGTTGGCAATTCTCTGCTGCACACATTAACTAGCATGTCTCCTCGAATGCTGCAGACCTTCGCTGTGATTGATGTGATATAATCGTCACATGACCTTAATACCAGCAGGTACAGTATCAGAATATGTCACATTACTCTGGGGGTACACATACAGAAACACACACATATAGGCGTGTGTCTGTGCGTGTGCAAATCTGTTATTTTAGTTTTGCTTCTTAAAAATTTTATTAACTTGGCAAACTAGCTTTTATTCATACTGTTAAAAGTCGTTATCATTTACTATAACTCACTGTTGTTATGACCATGAAATTGTGAATGAGGTGAGACCACATAGAAAGTCTCTTCTACCATAGGCCTTCTGCATGTTTTATAATGCCCGTGGTTTTACTGAAAGCACTGGCTCAAATGTGAAGATCAGTGAGCTTTTTAACCATGGCTTGTTGATATCGCATCTATTGTGAACCTTTAGGCCTTCTTCTAAAACTGTTAGTCTTGAATTTGTCGAATGACGTCCGCCCCGTTCCCTGTGCACAAATTGTCTAATCCTTTTCAGACTAGCAGCCCTCGAAATAGTTCTGCAGTGAAGATGCTGAAGCCAACGTGATTTTTCAAATGACCTTGCGATGACATTGGCTGCCTAGCGTACACCAGAGACACCTTTAATACGTCTGAAACCACCTGAAACCGGCTCATAGCTGTCAGTTTTCAGCAGATAGCAGTGCAGAGATGACAGTGTAGTGCACCGTCTTTGATCTCTTCATATCTGATTATCAGTATTTTTGTCGGTAAATCCCAAAAAATTCCTACGTCAGCTGTGCAGAGAGCTATCTGTTATTCTAGTCCCCTCCTTTTTTAAATCTCTGATTAAGATCAGGTTTCTTACTGGGGAACCAAAACTGAACCGCTACAGCTAATCTTATAATCCGAGCACGGAGTTCTCTGTATGGGCTAATGTTTATTTTGGTGGATGCCTTGCAGGTAGCCCAGTGGTTAAGCTAGCAGCTTTGTGAATGACTGGCCGACTAAGCAAAAACATTCAGTTTGTAAACTAAACTGGAAAGTGAACTTCTAAGAAATTCGCATCTACTACTCCCTCTGCGGGACTGTTATTTGTATTAATGTCGCCAATAAATAAATCCTCTTCAATCCATCTTCATTCTTTGGACTGTAGTTTGCCGAGACAAAAGACGGGCATTTATCAGTGCTGGTGGGAGTAGTGAAACAAAACTGATGAAGGCATTGTATTTTTTATTTATTTTTTTTATTTTTTATCATTTTTTTTTGAGTAACATTTTGCCTGTTGTGGGTAGCTTGTTGTTTGCGGATCTCCTGCTTCGTATATTTCATAGTCAGGCTGACAGTTAAATGTATTCCAATACGTTACGCAAATGTTAAGCACCTCGCAGTTGCTTAAACGATCACATTGCAAAATATTCTCATTCTGTATAGAGAGCATGACTAGTAATTTTTCCAGGTCTTGTAAGCTCATCATAATAATAATAATAATAAAATTGTCTCGATCTTATGGTCCATATAGTCATGGCGACCATATAAAATGTTATCTGTAGACTGGCTTGTTTGTTGTTTTTCATGTATACATTTTGAGAGCGTGATTTACGGTGGAATAACTGAGGTCGCCTATGTGTTCTGCCCTGTTATCAGATTAGCTACTTATCCCGAGGCAGCGATTTAAAAAAGATGCAGTAGAAAAGCCAAAGTAACAGCTGCAGTGAAGCCGAGTTCTCCTTACTCATCCGAGTCACATTGGCTTCTCCGTGCCATTCATTGTTATAGGATTTTCCTATTGGCACTTTAATAATGATTGTGTGGAAAAGAGCAGTCATTACTCTATATAGATCGACGGTTTGTTCATTATGTCCAATTTACATATAATCCCACGTGTAACATTTATCCATTCATCTGTTTGTCCATACAACACAGTGAAGGTCATGTAAAACATTTAGGATAAATTTTGTTATTTAGAAATTAGCCTTGTGGCCTGGACTGATGCTGATGTATGGTTTACGTTGTGGAAAACATGTGTACATGGGGTACAGTTTATATAATTTATATTTGAATGGTTTTCAATTAGAGAATTTAAAGCTTTGATACCTTAAGTGATAGTTATCCTATAAGTTATCCTAGTGTGTAATCCATTTCGGTCAAGAATAATTAAGGCAGTTTCCTTTCACAAAGTGTGTCTAGCTAATAAGGTCTCTTAGCATGCGGCATGTCCATCTGTAGTGAGTGTAAAACTTAAAACTTAAACCTAAAAAGCCCCAAAAAGTATGTCCAAAAAAAGTGTACTATATTTTTATGTATAACTTTATAGGTCAAGTTGTGGCACAGGCAGGAGAAATTCGATTTTAAACTACGACAAAACCAACCTGAAGAAAAAAAATCTAGTTTTTTTTGTGTAAAGGGTGGTGCATGAGACACATCAGATTTAAGGCCGCTAGGGTGAGAATGGACATGGTGTTTGACTGCACATATCCCTTTGTCACCATAATGGCCCCAAGTGCGCAGAGAATGGCAGTAACACCCCCCCCCCCCCCAAGATACGTGAACATTACTTTGTCTTATATGCACTTGGATTGTAATATAGGTCATATCTGCCAAACGCCTGTGTTGAAACCTCAATCCAGCTTTGACATCATTGGTGTAAAAATAGCCGACGGAGTATCCCGTGGCATGCTGCACTGACTCGGCCTGCCGCAGGAGAACATACTCCATGGTGTGCGCCCAAATGGGGTACAATTTATTCTTGTTTACATTGTCCTCTCGGATCTGTTCAGTCATCCGTATCAGTCTCAACAAATAACTCGTGCTGTGTTCTTCTGCGTCTCCTTCTAACCTAAGGCAGAATTACATAGATCCCTTTTTCCCTCCAAAATGTTGTTTTTTTTTTTATTAGTTTTTCTTCACAGCTGATTTTTAATAATACCAGCAGGTGCAGGCACTCCAAATTCGCCGATAATGGTAAAAAGAGTTGAAATATCTGTGCTGTACCGTGTTTCCATCTGTGTGAAATAGCTTAATTAGGGTTGTGCCCTTTTTTTTTTTTTTTTTGGAAATGGTGGGTTTTGCATAATTCCAAGCAGGAAGTATAATTTAGCCAGCCAGAATAGGCCGGCGATTCAGGCTCTTTTTTTCCAGCCCGTTTATCGCTGTGAAGATATCGGTTGCCACGGGCGCTGTGAAACGCTCAAGGATTCTCCCTCCACATCCGCCTGGGGAATTTCTGGATAGCCTCAGCCCAAGCGGGAGATTCTGTTTGCTCATTTCGCCTTAGGTCAGCCCTCTGGGTCTCCTGTCCGATTTTTACCAGTTGAATGCCGACCTCCCTGAAGCAGCCTTTATATGATGTTGCAAGAAGCTCTGGGCGTTCCTCTCAAAGGCCGTTTTACGCTTCCTTTGTCAGCGTGGTCAGCCAGCGTGCTGATAAAATTTCTAACCTGCAGACAGACCATAATAGCACTAGTCTTATCGCAAAGTAGGGTACACCAGGGCTGCAGAGAGAGCTGTTTCCTGTCGCGTAGACAGGTGCTGGCTCTCTTTTTTGCTCCAGAAGCACGGATCTCCTGGTTGACCTCCTAATGACCCTTGCCTTAATTTCACCTGAGGTTCCACCACTAAGGACAGGTGCCACCATCTTTGATGTAGCGGGGCAGATTATCTTCTGAACTAGGTCACAGTCTAAAGAGACAAAGGCGTGACATCATCTGCAGAAAACAAAGATTTGACGTATACATTAAAAATTTGATATCCTCGGTGCCTTTATGTACCATCCCCTTAACTCACAAACAGGAAAACAAAAGATTCATCCTTGCACACCTCACCCGGAATGACTCAGAGTCTAATGAGAATATGGCCTCAACTCTCTTTTTAAATAAAGAAGGCAGAAGCTATATCATCTGTTGAAAAGAGCGAGAGAAAAAGACTAAGACTGCCCAATGTATGGTTGTAGGTCTCTGCTATAGGCGCAGAAGCAAAACATGATAGATTAACAAATCCCCATGACTCCAAGAAGCAGTCTTCCCATTTTCAGCATCCCGGGCTGAATCTGCAGTGTTCTCTCTGAGTTTAATATTGACAGAAAGATGAAACCCTCCCACCTCTTTTTTTTTTGCGTAGGTATTTCTGAAGGCTGTGATGTCCTTTGAGAATAGTGCTCTGGTTTCCATAACGTGGATGACACTGACAGAATTACAAACTCCAAACCTTAAAACTGAATCTCAATAAATCATGGAAATTCAGGGCAATTTTTTGTCATGTGTGCAGACTTATTTTTCGTTTACAGTTTGTCGTGTTTTTTTTTTTTTATTAATTGTAACTGATATAGTAGTTTTGAATGCATAACACACATATTAAATTTTTATGTGACATAAAACTGGGAGATCCCAAAGCCACAATATTTCAAAATCTTTAAAACCGAAATGTCAGTGCAAAATTTCCTGTTTTTTCTTTTTTTTTGTTCTTTTCTTTTGTTTTCTTTTTTTAAATAAAAGGGTGCTAACTGTAACATGAAGGTACCATGCACTGGAGGAAATTTTCTAGAGATCTTGCATCCACGGGGTTGCAATGGCAGAATATCTCCAGCCACTGGCAGCCTCTGGCATTGTCTGCTGCACAGCAGGGGTGATTATGGTGGATTTTTCACAGAAGTGGCACCATTTCTTTGATTTTTCGCTTCAGAATGCTCAGCACGCTCCAGATTTTGCAGCTGACTTGGATGCTTATCTTGGCCGATACATTCACACGGAGTGTCAGAACCTTTTGGCTTGGTCCAGGTTATTGTCTCATAGTCCTATTGATTTATTATATTTATTCACTCATTGCTCTAATTTAATTTGAGGGGGTCTCCAGTTATTTGTCGCGGCCATTTCGGTTTCTACTGTCCTCCGGGGTCTTGTTTTGTGCACGTGCCAACATCATGAGTGTGTACAAGTGTTCCCTCTTTGCCTCCAGTCGATGGTTTTACACTAAGTTGTTTCCTCGCTCCCTCTCTGTTACCATGCCTTCCGTGTTTGAGACTATTTTCACTCACGGCTGCTTTATGTGGGAGCTGCTCAAGATTTATTTTCAAGCTGACCAAAAGCATATGTGACATTGTTACATGCCAGAAGGTCTTTGAAGCGAGATATCCAATAAGCATGTCATATGATCTTTCTGTACATGCTGCATAGGATGATGTAGGTAAACAGCCATGTCTGACACGCAAAGGTTTAGGGAAGAGGCAGAGGAGACACTGGGAGGGTGGGACAATCCTGTGCAATGTCTTGAGTCCTGTGGTCGTAGCCTGTGGTATAAACAATACATTTTACAGCCTCTGCCCTAAGAGAAAAAAACCCGGCGACAATCATTCTTAAATAATGAAAGATCATCTTTGCTTCTTATGGGAATAACACTTACCTGCTTTAAACTGTTTTTCATCCAAAAATTATTCCTCTCGTCCGAGTTTGTGTAAAGTTTCTTGCAGCAGTGTTTCGACGGATAGGAGGCTGTCTGATAGAACTTTTTTTTCTGAAAGTTTATATAACTTGAAGGTAGCTGCTCTCTAGCACAGCAGAATGTTCTGAAACAGGCACTTTCTTTGAGTGCTGAATTCATGGTATTTCAAGAAGGATAAAAATGGCCTTTGTCAGTATAGCTATTTTATTTAAAGTAGCGAGCTGTAAATATTAATGCATTTAAATTGAATTCCATTTTTATTTGAAAATATTTTCATTCTTGTGCTCGAATTTGCATAGTGCATCATTTCATTCTTATGGCTGAATTTGTTACATTGTGATTAAGACTTGCCAATCTGATGTGCAAAGATGCCGACCCCCTGCTTAGTAATCTCCAGTTTCCTCTAGTAATCAACATGCAGTCTCTCAGCTACAGAAGCCACATAAATAATTAGTCAGATGACTGGTATGTCGTGTTTTTTTTTTTTTTTAAGGTAGCCTGTGGTGTATCATCAAAATGTAGTTCCGTGACAAAAAAAAGCTCCCCCCCCGTCATACACTTGACAGAGAGGAGGTTAGTAATGGGTGGGTGGCTGTATTTGGATGTCACCCTTATTCCCTGAGCTATGAATCATGTGCTTCCTAGCTGACGGCCTACACATGGATGGCAGAAGTTTCAAGCTACCATGGAGATATTAGTGGGAATATATTTCATAAACAGGTTCTGTGATCAATATGATTTCTCTGTATTTGTATTTTGGAGTGGGGGGGGGGTCAGATCTAACATGATGGACTACTGTACAGTACTGGAGAGTCGCTTTCAAAAGTTACTTACAGGCACGATCTGTGATCTCTGCTTCCTTCTATTGCAGGATGCACAGAAGGTTAATACTTCTTCAGATAATCAGAGTGAAGGGATCAACAAGAGCATTGACGAGAAGGAGCAGGACGCCAGTGAAGTAGGCTGGATGACCTCTGTCAAGGACTGGGCCGGGGTCATGATCTCAGCACAAACCTTAACTGGTAGAGTCTTGGTGAGTACCTGTAAGATGGTTCCCTTGCAGTACCCTTCAGAAGGATCCCCCGTAGGTCCCTGTAGATGGTTCCCCTGCAGTACCCTTTACATAGCTCCCTTTAGATGGTTCTTACACATAACCCTTTAGATGGTTCTCCTGCAGTACCCTTCAGATGGTTCCCATGCAATACTATTCAGATGGTTCCCCTGCAGTACCCTCAGATGGTTCCCCTTGCATTACCCTTCATATGGTTCTCCTGCATAACCATCCAGATAGTTCCCCTTGTAGTACCCTTTATAACAGGGGTGGCCAATCAAATCCAGAAGGGTCGTTATGTGTGCGGGTTTTTACTGCAACTCCCTAATTCGTTTACAAAATAGAGAACTTATTGGCTGAAGAGTCCTCACACCTGGGTTTGAACAGCTGATCTAAAGGTTATCCCGGAAACCTGCATACACACTGGTCCTTTGGGGATAAGATTTCCCAGTCCTACTTTATAAGCATCCTCTGCAGAACCCTTTAGATGGTTCCCCTTGCAGTACTCTTTATATGGTTCTCTTCTGCAGTATGCTTTTCATGGTTCCATTGCAGTACCTGAGCTTAACTGCCATTTGGAGAAACCCTTTTGAGCACAATGTCGCTACAGAAGTAGATGGACCTATTTGTTTGTAAGGGAACCACTATGGCTGCTCTTGACCCAGAGAGGGGGAGGGTTTGGGTTTAGTGCTCACGAATTCTGGCAGCCTCTGTCAAAATGTTTTTGTCACCCGAGCCACAGGATTCATGCAGCCTCGTTTTTCAGGCACGGTCATGCCTACACATCTCCCCAAAATGGGAGATTTGCTCGGTGGGGCACAGGCACGGTCATGCCTGCACACCTCCCCCCGGTGGGGCACAGGCACAGGCATGGGCATACCTGCACATCTCCCCCCGGTAGGGCACAAGCACAGGCACAGTCATGCCTGCACATCTCCCTCCGGTGGGGTACAGGCACAGGCACGGTCATGCCTGCACATCTCCCCCCGGTGGGGCACAGGCACAGGCACGGTCATGCCTGTACATCTCCCCCTGGTGGGGCACGGGCACAGGCACGGTCATGCCTGCACATCTCCCCCCGGTGGGGCACAGGCACAGTCATGCCTGCACATCTCCCCCCGGTGGGGTACAGGCACAGGCACGGTCATGCCTGCACATCTTCCCCCGGTGGGGCACAGGCACGGTTATGCCTGCACATCTCCCCCCAGTGGGGCACAGGCACAGGCACGGTCATGCCTGCACATCTCCCCCCGGTGGGGCACAGGCACTGCGCTGCTACAGTTGGCCTGGTTTCACTTACGCGCGCAACGGGGGAGGTAGCGTGCATCCTGCACGTGCTGCGTGTGTCCCCGCTGAGCCAGGACCTGTGAAATTAGGCAGGCCAGCATATATCAGAACCCTTCCCCCTGCAAACACCAGCCCTCAATGCTTGGGTGTTCGCTGAGTGCAGAGTATCATCGTTTCATTTCTAATGCGGTAAACTCAAAGGCTTCTGAATGCTAAATGCTAATGCTAAATATGAACTCTAGTTGTGTCTAATGATGTATTATTTTTATATTGTATCACAGTGGTTGCATGTTATTGTACGTTTTGAGCTGCACATGGCCATTGTCAAGGAGCATGTCTGTGCTACTATAGTTATAAGGTGTTAAGCAAAGACCTTTTGATTTGGCAGGAACAGTAGGTGTGGCATTCTCGCTGAATGCAGGATGTTTTCCTGGTAAATTTTAGACCTCATAAGGTCTGTTAGCTCACCTGTGTGTGTGCAGGTGGGATTTGTGCAAACAATTTAATTTGGCTTCATTGATCTGTTTCGAGCATGTGCGTCCCCCACCCGTCGTCTGCTGTAGTTTCATGCTGAACTGATGCAAGGCTGTGGATTGGTCCAAGTGGGAGCCCACTTCCTGTGCCATAACCATGATTGTCGCTCCGGCTGCACTGCTCTTGAGCACTCCTGCTTAGTCCATAGCGTCGTTTTCATTTCCTGTGGTTCTAGGCAGGTAGATCAGCTGCTGTTCCGTGCTGCTTTGCCCCACCTGTTCTAAGATCAAGAACAACATCTGCATAACGAAAGTGGAGAATCCGAATTGGAAATTAAGTTCTTTTTGGCACTTGTGTGGCCAACCTGCATCTACTTTGGAGCCGCCTTAAATTAATTATGACATCATACCGAACACAGACCACAGATACAAGGCCCGCATGTAGGCAATTCCTTTTGCCCTATAAACTGCTTTGCTGAATTTTCACATAGTGCTTCACCTTTAACCTTAAAGTTTTAAGGTGGAAAACATGTCTCATGTCTTCAATCTGTACATATCATAAAGAGAGGAAAGGGTGTTTGCATTTCCAGCTTGAAGACACTTTCTATTTTAAAAATTGTGGTTTGTCATCCGCACAGTTGAATATGAAATAAGTTTGTAGATTAATAATATGGTCGTCTTTATATGACTTCATATGACTATATGCCTTGGCCTAATGTATACCTTTTGTGCTTACTTGCAGTCGTTTTTATGTAGCTAGTATTTAGAAAAGTACGAGTGTAATAAAATATTCCAGCATATGATATATATTTGTGCACTTTGGTTGATGTGTTTTTTTTTTTTTTAAAAGGAAGTGTTCTACCAGTCATCAGCGTTCGATAAGCAGGCCTGAATTATTCACTTGTTTACGTGTTTTTGCTTCTTGCGTCATTCCCCCCATCGGAGATCTCGAAGAGCCCACCAGGTATTGCTTGGCAACTTTAGCTAATTAATTTTCTTATTGCAGATTTCTCCCTGGAGAGAGGTCCATTTGCTTGTGGATGCTACTTTTTTTTAACTAGTTCCTTTAAAAACAAGATGAGAGAAATGGCACATTGGGGATTGGTTTCTTTATGCTGTTTACATCTGATTTGCTTTTTGTTATGTTTGAGTATACCTCTGCGAATTGACGAGGTGTTCTCACTGTGGAGATTGGCACTGCGGTCGATACACTGCTTGCCAAAGGGTTAACGCGGTGCTGATGGATGTCCGTGTGAGCGCGTGCATGCTTTCGCATGAGTGTGTGGGCAGAGGACTTCAGGCCTCTTTTAGGGTTTCTCTCTAGCTTAATAACAATGGCCCAGTGCACCAGTGTTGAGTGAGTGTGGCCTGTAACCATAGCAACAGCAGCCTACCTAAGCACGGCAGATGTGTGTTCCCTGTCAGCTCATTCACATCCTCGGGGGCAAGTTAAAACCTATTTCTACAGCGTCCAAAAGCAATTCTGGCCCTCGCTTAATGGGAATGAGATAATAAAATAAATAATAATTAAGGAAAAAACATGTCCTGAAATCCATCTATCCATCTATTTTATAACCACTTATACCAGTCAGGGTAGCGGGGGGTGTCCCACAGGTGAAAATGGGAAATGGTAATGTGCACATAACCTGCCGTGAGACTGGAACAGACACCCCAAGGCTGGTCACACTCTTTGATTTTCGCTGCCAGGTGACTTTGCAGGTTCAAGTGTGACCTGCTGGTTATTTTATGACAAAAATGCTTCCAAAAGAATCACACGTACTGAAGCGCATCGCGACTGCTTCCGTTTTCCTTAGCAGAAAGGTGTTTTTTCCTACTTTCATGTTAGTAGATTACAGAGGCTTCCCTTTATTTGGATAGTGTGCCACTCCATCTGCCTTTCTGTAAATGGTAGCAGAGACCCTTTTAGGATGTTGGGAGTAAATGGTGTGATATTTCATTATAGCAGACCTCCTTGTATTCATTCAGTGGCTGTCCTTGAACCTAAGAATGCAAAGTCAGTGGATATCCTTTCAGGAATCATGCTTCTGTTTTTTTTTTTTTTTTGATAGATATTAAAATGTTTAGGAAAGTAGGGGTGTTTTTACACGTGCATTTCCTGAAATATATATATATATTTATAATATATTATAATAAATTATGCCTTAAATAATTTTGTCTCCACATGGAAAATGGAAAAATCCAAATTGCAGTGGCAGATCATCTTCCCTTGGTGTGTTGTGTGGCACAGGGAAGACTTTCCTATCCATGCAAGATGGGATTTTATCTGAACCCATGACATCCATTCCACTGTTTTGTAGTTAGGTCCATTTTTCCAGAGAGTGGCATCTCAGATGTTAATTCTTGAGAATTTTATGTTAAGTTTTTAATCAGCTTGATGGTCTATCCACACAGCTGCTCCCCCACCCAAGCATTACAGTCATAAATTATGGGATTTTATTTCAAGAAAACAGCTTCTACTCCTGATTAATGAAAGCAAATTGGAGTGAAACTTAAGCTAAATGTTCTCAGCTTAAGTCAAAAGTAAATTACTTGGCTATTCATATATTCACTTTTAAAAGTAGTTTCCTCCATTTAAGTTTGACCTGACTGTAACATCACAATTGCTATTTGTTGTTCCTATAGACCAGGGTTCCCCAGTTCCAGTCCTGGATGGCCACTTCGCAGCGCAGTTTGCTCAAACACACTTTAATCAGCTCAACAGCTAATTGCCCGGTTTACTAAGTGTATTTGAGCAGGTAGATCTGCCAACTATTTTGCAGACTGGCCATCTAGGACCCGAATTTTGGAACCCTACTATAGACCTGCTGTAGACAGGTTTGTAGGCAGAAATTATTTTTGGGGTTGAGGGTGGGGGATTAGGGTCTTTATTACCAGGTCACATGCCTGGTTGAGAGTCACTTAAGAAGGAGGACCAAGCAGATATCCATACATGTCTTGCAGTTGGATTGCAATCACTTTCCTACAAAACACATGTGCATATTTTGAATTAGTTGTAAATATCTCTTCACTGAGCCATGAGTATGAGTATCTGTTCGCTAATGTGTGGCATCATTTAACCACTATTATAATGATACATTACAGTTCCCAAATCTGTAAACAGAGCAATACGCAGCACTTGTATCAACAGAGATGACACTTCTCTTGTGTTGGCTAAAATCCTGCTTTTGAGGTAAAAATTCTATCTAATACCAGCCCCACCCAATCCTTACATCGTTAGCTTGTTTGAAAACATCAAGGTCCAAGGTTTAGCGATTCTCTGCAAACGATTCTGAAAAAAATGCACACAATAATTCTTTATATAGTATGTGTGGGTTGATGGGGAATTAAATGAGCGCTGAGTCTTTGTTTAAATGTGATAGTTGTAATGCTAATTCGTGGTGTTTAAGATTAGCTATGTGCATAATAGTATAGCACGGCCTGTATGTCGGGTTTCCCCGTGGAAAACACCGCGCATATCAGCATACTGAGTCAGCCATGTGACACAGTGACCACACATGCACTTTCCTGTCACTCGTACCATTGGGCCGCTGTTAAAGGCCCAGGGGGATTCTGGGAATGGTTGACAATGGGAGGGCTGGCGCCCATCATCCCTGTGCGCTGGCGCCAGGAGTATGTGGCTGTTTCACACCATGTAAACACCATTAAGAGGAGATCGACTCCGATTGGAGCATCCTTGTCAGTGATTGGTTGCTGTTACCAAGCATGGCTGAATGGAGACAGACAGAAGTTTTAAGGTGACAGTAAACATAATGCCGATCATTTCTAGACTGAGTGCCAGGGGGCCTGTGTCAAGCTGTAATTCCCCGGTACTGCCTGTGCACTGAGCACATTCACAGGCACACTTTATTAATACGGGCAGTGTTCTTGAGACACTCAGCTGTATCGTGCATGAATGTTGTAAAACAAGGTCTAACAATAGTCTAGGAGTCCAGCCAAGCATCTGAATGTAAGCCCTGTCTTCAATAAAATGAAGCAGTTGGAATAGTTAAGAGTGCCGTGGTCCACGTCCACTTCCTGTGTCCTACACGGTGTCCTTACGAGGACGTAGCCCTCCCCCATAAGTGCGCGTCCTTCTCTGTGTCCCTGGCAGAGCCCCCACCTCCTCGCCGCCCCCCCGGGTTACTCGCCGTCTGTTGGCGGAGGGACGGAACGCGGGCTGGGCCTTGTGCCACCTGTGGCCCGCGGCGGGCTGCTGGGCGGCGGGTGACATTCACCGCGGTCGGGGTAAACACAGGGTGCCCCCACCGCCTGCTTATGTCAGTATGGTAGCAGCTGGTTGTCTGGCCTTCATGGGCGGGGGGCGGGGGGGCGGGGGGCATGTCCAGGCATCTTGTGTGTGACTGAAATATTTCGACATCTATATATCTATCTATTTGTCTAGATAGATGGATATCTGTCTGCCTGTCTCTATCTGCCTTTCCATATATCTATATCTGTCTGTCTGTCTGTCTGTCTGCCTGTCTCTATCTGCCTTTCCATCTATCTATATCTGTCTGTCTGTCTGTCTGTCTCTATCTGCCTTTCCATCTATCTATATCTGTCTGTCTGTCTGCCTGTCTCTATCTGCCTTTCCATCTATTTATACTGTATCTATCTGTCTCTATCTGCCTTACCGTCTATCTATGTCTGTCTGTCTGTCTGCCTTTCCATCTATCTATATCTATCTGTCTGTCTCTATCTGCCTTTCCATCTATCTATATCTATGTCTGTCTCTATCTGCCTGTCTCTATCTGCCTTTCCATATATCTATATCTATCTCTCTGTCTCTATCTGCCTTTCCATCTATCAATATCTGTCTGTCTGTCTGCCTGTCTCTATCTGCCTTTCCATCTATTTATATCTATCTGTCTCTATCTGCCTTACCGTCTGTCTATGTCTGTCTGTCTGTCTGCCTTTCCATCTATCTATATCTATCTGTCTGTCTCTATCTGCCTTTCCATCTATCTATATCTATGTCTGTCTCTATCTGCCTGTCTCTATCTGCCTTTCCATCTATTTATATCTATCTGTCTCTATCTGCCTTACCGTCTATCTATGTCTGTCTGTCTGTCTGCCTTTCCATCTATCTATATCTATCTGTCTGTCTCTATCTGCCTTTCCATCTATCTATATCTATGTCTGTCTCTATCTGCCTTTCCATCTATCTATATCTATCTCTCGGTCTCTATCTGCCTTTCCATATATCTATATCTGTCTGTCTGTCTGTCTCTATCTGCCTTTCTATATAGCTACATCTATCTGTCTGTCTGTCTGTCCGTCGTTTTACAGTGACACACAAATAACTTCTGAACATAAATCTCTGTAAATGAACACTATGGCAGAATATAAAATCTCTGGTTTCTTTATAGAATAGTGCTACTTCATTGATCCCAGTGGGAAAATTCTCTTTCTACCAACCCCGTCATGCACTCCATAAGGCACCGTGAGGTGAGAGTGAGCATCAGGGTCACAGCACACGGTCGGCCAACGTGCAGTATCAGCATCGTTTGCTTCGGTCTGTGTGCCTGGGGATTTGAACCGGCAACCTTCCAATAGCGAGTGCCGTATCCTAACCCAATGAGCTACACACCTCCCCGTATCGTTTGCGGTTCAGCTTCGCGCTCGACAGTTTTGCGACTCGTTTTTATTTTCTTGCCCTCAGACGTGACAGGGTAGATGTAAACGGTTTTTGGCAAACTTTATTTTATACTGTATGCACCTTCACAAAAACAAGTAATCATTATTATAATCAGATTCTGTTGTGCTACTCTAATTGTATACTGTGTAATGGTGTTGTATGTCGTAATTGCATGTTATGGCCACGTTATTGTACGTTATGGTAATGAGGCAGCACCGCGCTAAGGCTAAGCTCGCGTAGCGCTTTCCGCTCTTGGTAGGAAAAATCCAGGTTTGGGAGACCGGAGTTGCCACAGGCATTATTGTAGCCCGCAGAACATTTCGTGAAATGTCAGCTCTAGAGCCGGCCTGGCATCCAGATGCTCACGGTTAGCATATTCATGACGTTTGTACTGAGGAGCCAATAGAATGCTTGCATGTGATGTTTCCCCCCAAAGACAAAGCTCATTATGAGTATATGGTCATAACTGGAGAGAATTGTTTACATTTTTTGTTTATAAGTGAATTTTCATTGACATAAAAAATATCCTGCACAGCAATTATCCTCCTATGAAATTGCAGCTTTTCTGTGAATTTAAGATTGCAGGGCACCCCATTGTGGAATATTCCCTGCCTTGTGCTCATAGCTTCTGGGATTGGCTCTGGACCCCCTTGACCCTGGACAGGACAAGTGATTATAGAAAATGGATAGATAGATGGATGGATGGTTATATTTTTTCGCGAATTTATTTGAACCAGATTTTTAGTTTGCCTCATTAACACTTGCCATGAAGATCTGATTGAGGGCCCCCGGATGTTTACAAGCACATTGGTAATAGTATCTGAGTTACACGCTGCTGCAGTTTGACCTTGTAGGTCACGCAATGGCCTCTGTATGCACACAAGTGCATGCACCTTTGCTCAAATTTCCTTTACGGGTCGTTATGTCCTTGTGCAAAGACAGAGCTGGAAAACGAACTGGTCTTGAGGGGTTTTTAGCAGATCGGTTGGCTCGAGGACCCACAAAGCCCAATCTCCACATGCAGGCTGTAGCAAAGAATCTGCCATGCTGTGCCTGTGAGCACCAAGAGTCCCCATCGGGCGTGTTTCTGATTTGAAATTAATAATTCTATTAACGGAAGCAAATTAACAGGGATTCCTTTGCCGCAAATCTGAACCGGGAAGGGAAAATTAAAAGTCCGCGGCTGAGTTGTCTTGCGTGAAAAGCACCCTTTTGGCATGCATATTTCCCGAGCTAGGCACCGTGTCTGCCGTACAGTACGTAGACCCCAGTCTTGTGTCGTTACTTACATTACGGCATCACGCGTCGTGTCCTAATGACTTTTAAAGCTCTCTGTGTTTCTTTATAGAGACGGCAAACAATCCGAACTATTGTAGAATGGTGCTTTATTTTCTGTGACTGCATCGAATAAAAGCTGTTAAATACCGTGAAAAATGATGACTGGTCGATCCCGTTGTCAGCCATTTTATTGGGCTGATGGCACTGATACTAGATTACTGCTGCAAAGACGGATGATTTCGGCCCGGTCCTCGTGCTCCATCTTCCCTCACTGACAGCTCTGTAGGGAGCCTGACACAACAAGCCCGTGGTAGGAAGAGAGCACCTGCAATTAATATTGACCTGTAAACAAACTTTGGAATTTAATCTCTGAATTGAAGTTATATCGAGTTTTATAAATGCCAATAAAATTAGGAAATTATGCTTCACCAAAAGAATGAAATTTCATCTGCAGGGGAGAGTAAAAGCTCTCAAGTCGCTGCCCCTTCAGCTCAGACTGACCGTGTGAGGTTGTTAGCCGTACATATGTTATTAAAATTTGAAATGTTCCTTGAAGCATACATCATTTTGAATTTGCATAGAATGTAACATTATTGCCTTGTTTTGTAATGATTTTTTTGCAAATATTTGCAGTTCTTTTTTTACCGGGGTCTTTTAATTAATACCTCTGTGCTAGCTGCACAAGTCATCAGTGGTGATCTGTTCATCGGTTCCTCTGCTTGCTGTAGCTGGTAATGAATGACTTCAGATTACTCTGCAGGCTTATGGTAGTAGATCATCTCAATGGCTTTCAAGGCTTATATTCTGACTTTTGTCAGGGTACATTAAAATATCCAGTTTAAAATTATATCCTTCTTTGGTAAGTCGTTCATATTCTAAGAGGTGTATTGAATGTGCAGAATGTTGTTAGGAGTATACCTGGTTAAGTAAGCGAAGGGTTTTTCCGTGTACCAGTGCAAGAATTAGTCAGTGTGTGGACAAAATGACTGAAACTCTAATTGAAAAATGGCAAAATCACAGTTACAGATGCAGATGCAAAGGCAAGCTATATCAGGTTGAATTCCAGTTAGCCATTGCTTGTGTCAGCTAAAAGATTGCCTTTTCAGTGACTTTTCAAAAAGAGGTACCTATTAGTTCCAAAGAGTTCACAGAAACTGGAACGTTATTTAATATGTCACTGGGAAAACTGTCAAAAATCAGAACAGCATACGACAAACATGGATAAACTGCCTCAGCAAAGAGAAACAGTGGTGGTGAGGAAGACGGACGCTTAACAGTGTAGCTGCTAAACACTGCTAAACTCTCTATGACATCATATATCACACTAACCTCTCTATGACATCATATATCACACTAACCTCTCTATGACACCATGTATCATAGAGCAGGAATGGAAATCATTCATATCTGAGCTCACTGTCTCTATCTGTATGTACAGTGCGGTGCAAAAGTCTTTGGCAGTCAACGAAAATTATGTTTAAATGATCTTAATGTTGGTGTAAAACTATGTTTTTGTCTGTCAAAGTGTATTAGCTTAGCCATTTCAAAACCCTAAAATCACCCAAGTATTTGCATCCAATATAACAATTTATGCTTTGACTTGACCGCAACTCAACTATTCCATCCATTTTCCATAATTGCTTAACCTGTTCAGGGTCATGGGGCATCCAGAACCTATCCCAGAACCTATGGGCGCAAGGCAGGGAACAACCCAGGATGGGTCACCTGCCCATGGCAGGGCACACTCACGCACTATTCATTCATACAGGCAGGCACACCTCAGCATGTGGGGAAACTGGGGCACCCAGAGGAAACCCCACAGGGAGAACATGCAAAAGCTGTTCTTTTCTCCACACACAGAACCCAGCTGGAGACTAGAACTCAACTCCCAGTGGCGTAGGGCAACAGTGCTAACCACTGCAGCACTGTGCCGCCCCCACTACCCAGCCCAGTCTGGATAATCATTCCCTCCTTGAGTTAACTAATTTAAGTCAATTAATTATTTGAGCTTGTGGTGAAATTTAACGAGTGTATGGAATGGCTGAGGTGCCCCTGAAGAAGGTTTAGGAACTGAAGCGGTGTTCATCAAGCCATCCATATATATCAGTATTCTTCTGCTGCTGTTAATGTGCATAGGATATATAGATGGATAGATAGATAAACATTCCGTGGTACACCTCTTTTTCCTGCAGTAGGCTTAGAATCTATTATGGACCGAACTCCAGGAAATTGTAGCAGCTGTACAGTAGCTGTCCAGTTGGCGTTAATGAGCCTGGCCATTCCCTTTGGACCTCTCTCATTAGCAAGGTGTTTTTACCCTCAGGGCTGCTGCTGCCTGGATCTCACCATCCACAGTAAACTGCAGAGACTGTATTGCATGTAAATTTCAGGGTCCAGGTTTTTGTTGTAGATGCTGGAACCATCATGTTCGAAATCACACAGATCAATCAGAATGTTTACATTACAAATGGCCTGGCTTGAGAAATGAACAGACCCTCCTCCAAGCACTAATGGTTGCGTGGCCTGGAGGTTGGGAACCCCTACTTTTGATCACATCCCCTAGTCCATTGGCTAGCTCTGCTGACAGACCTCTTGACCTTGTGTTTTGTACCTTATGTGTACAGTTGAAGGCACTTGATTCACATTTTGTAGGGGCAGACTGTTTGTTATTGTTCATGTTTATTAGACATACCTAATAAAGTGACTGAGGTAGTTGTGTGAATGTAGGTATGTGTGTATAGCTAAGAATTAATGCTCTGCAACTGTCTACAGAAGGTTGTGGGTTCTAACCCCCGTGACTAGCCAATAATCATATCACCACTGGGAGCTCGCACAAGGACCTTAGCCTAATTTATGCCAGGGCTGTCAGGGGCTGGTTGTCCTTGGTTTCTGACAGATTATTAGAGTATACATTCTGTTCACTGTCATAACACATTACTCCTTTGATGATCATTAAAATGATCTGCCATTTGTGCCACAGTAGACCTTCTCTTGGTTTGTACCAAACTGGGCAGCCTTTACTCACATGTCATATCGATGAGTCTTGGCTGTTGCCGGTTTGTGGCTTTTCCCCTCCCCAGACTGCCCTCGGTAGGTGCTCACCATGGCTGGCCGTGACCGCCCCATAAGCCTTGCCATTTCGGAGACGCTCTGATGCAGTCTTCTGGCCATAATGATTTGGCCTATGTCAAAGTCACAGATCTTTCCCTCTGCCCACTTCTTCTGCATTCAACATGTCAACTACGAGTACCAAATGTTAGCTGACATTCTAATATATCCCAGACCTCGACACACACCATTTCATGTCCACTGCACATGGGGGTGCCCATAATGCTTCGGCTCATTGATGTGCTAACAATGTACTTTCACCGGGTATCAAAATGCAGTTTTCCATGATGTTTGTAGCTTTTTTGCTTTGTTGCCCATTCTCCAAGTCCGGCCGGATATACATATATATGGGGTCTTCTTTTCTAACCTGCCTGCTATGAATCATATCTCTTTTCGGGCAAAGCGACTAAAGGCACATCTTCACCACACATTTGCATGTGACCGTTAACAGATTCTAAATCTGAGGCCTCTTTTGTATCCAGGCCTTGTAGAGAGGGAACACGGGAGCCCAAGCTGCTGCACTATTTCTGTTTCAGATTATTCCCATTAAGACCTTGAATCTGCTTTTTCTATTATAATCTTTATTACGTTTCTAAAGAGCTGTGACTGATCCATTGCCAGCAGCTTCCATAATTGTATTTTTGTCATAAATCACTCTGCAGAAGACTTCTTAATGAATAAATGTAATTTCAATGTAACCATCACCTGCACATTTTCCATTTATTTTTATCCAGAATTTATTGATAACGCATTTACTCTATGGAGGAGGGAAGGAAGTTTGTCCTGTCCTATCATGCATCCTAAAACACTCTGTTTAAGTAATATAAACTTCTTATTATCCGTAGGAGATTTAAAGTTTCCTTGCTGCATTTTAAAGAATTCCATTATGAACTTACAATATTTAGCCATTAAACAGTTGGAAAATCTATAGATCAAAGGATTTCTTTGAAATGTGTTCAGGGTGTAGCTCACTGGGATTTGGTTGACTTTGTTGGTCCTTTTTTTAATGACAGTTTTTGTTCTTGCAAATTATTTCGCCCGCTGGCTGCGGTAGTGCAGTTTCAGTTTCCTTAAATTTATGTTGTTTGGTACAGAATCTCTCTGAGAAAGGTTACATAACTGTTTCAGGATATTATCTGTGCTTTGTGGACACAGAACGGAAGTGGTTGTTATACTTGGGATAGAAAGAGTCAGGGGCGTAGATTTAGGGTGGACGGAGGGGACGTGTCCCCACCAATATCCTCCGACCATTGAAATGTCCCCAC
>JAODKM010000040.1:8060348-8102092 GCA_026780845.1 Petrocephalus sullivani | reverse complement strand
AAATGTCCCCACCAATAATTTAATCCACTTAGTCATAGGTCCCCACCAATGTCCAGAGCAAATCTACGCCCTTGGAAAGAGTCTGCTTAATAGTCTGACCCTGGGGTGATTCGGGGATTTGACCCTTAGGGCGGGCTCAGAACAAGCATTTGAAGAATTATGGGGGTGTCACCTCAGTATGATTTGCTGAGAGAAGGGGGGAACCCCTCAATAAAGTTTGCTAGGTGCTATGAAATATATTTATGGGTGGGGTGTTTAATAATAACTCACAACATAAGTATGTTGGTGTTATGTGGCCAGTTCATAAAATGCTTAGGAGACTTTGCCATATGGTACCAAACCTGGCATTATTTCATTAAGGATGTGCGTTCATTCAATTTGTGCTGGTTCTGTATCCATTCATGAGATGTACATTCATTTCCTTAAATTTCATAATTTAGGTGCACGTTTTCAAAATCTGCACTGAAAACGCAATTTGAAGCCGTGCACACGTAACCCAACACTGAATTCTCTGCGCAAATAAGGGAATGGGTAACGCCCTTCAGGGCCTCTGCCGGCTGGGAATGTGCTGGAAGTGATGTCACTGTGCGGCAGGTTGCCGTCGCTGATGATACCCTGGAGTCTGCGATGGCTAATTAGCCATTCTGTCTGCAGCCGGCTCTGACCTATTGACCTGCACTCATTTTCCCCCTCTTTTGTCGAGCAAGTTAAAAATAAATAATTGAATGAATAGGAAAATAAATAGATAAATGTCTTGGCGGCGGCTCGCTTATAGGGGTTTGCACTTCAAAAATGCCCTGGAGTATAATATTTGTGTATACTTGTGTTTCTTGAGAAAGAGACCATGAATGAATAATGTGATGTTGTGTGTAAAAAAAAAGCCCAATTTTACATATTTATCTATTCCTGTACAGTTACCTCATAGTCATCTGGAGGTTGTCCTGGACATTGCTGGGTACAGCCTGGGTGTCCCTCTAATTCCCCTTAGGACACTTGATAAGGGGCAACTAGTCACCGGTTTCATATAAACCTAGAATCTGCAGTGGAAGACTATGGGAAGGAGCCTACAACCACAGAACTGAGCAAATTGCAACCATACCGCTCCACACTCACATTAGTAAGCATAAGTAAGCAATAGTCTAAATTTAAATATGTAAACATCGAACAGCATGGAACAGTGATACATATGTGAGACAATAGTAAAAATGGCCAATTAAATATTCTATCCCAGTTCTTAATTTTTTGTCTTCAATGCATTTACAGCTTTTTCCCCTTGATACTGTATGTAAACGTACATGTTCACAAATAAGCTTGTTAATAGGAGGTTACTGCCGTTGGGTGGGTGTTTGTCGTTTATAGTGCAGTGGATTTGCTGGGATTTCACGTCACAGAGCAGTTTGAATAAGGTAACAGAGTGTGAATGTGTTTCCTCGAAGCGTCATAGACTTGTGCCGTCGGTCGCGTTCTGTGAAGTTCAGGAAAGTCACGACCACTGTGGAGCTGATCAATGAACCGGACGTCATAACTGACGTGCACCTGTTGTCAAACAAAAAGTTCCAAGTTGGCATTGATCAGATTCTAGAGTAGGGGGACAGGATTTTATAACTTGCAGGTAAAATGAAAGATTCCAAAGTTGCTGATGCTGCCATTTGCTTGCGAACTGTATAGCTCTCCAGAAATAACTGCTGTAGAGGACCGTGGGAGGATCGGTCACCAGTGTCCGTTAAGCTTGAGCTTAGTTACAGGCTCACTGGAACAGGGACTTATGTTACCAGAGCAACTTTTTAGAACAGTGATATGTTTCTTGTCATGAACTTCAGCTGAATGAAACATTTGAAAATGGGTGAATTGACATTTATGGGCTGTGAAATTAGTAATAAATTCAAGATGAGTAATTTTACGAAGTTTTAATTTAAGTCATTGTTAATGTACTGTGAAGTGAAATTTGCAGACTGGATTATATACTGTGTATTGTGTATAGACATTGTTTTTCGATTTAATAATGCTAGTTCATGTAATTTTAATCAATGTGTGCATATATTAAATATAGTATATATATACATGTATTTATATGTAAGCGGTACTCTAAGATTGCATAGCACATTGAATAATAGATGTGTAATTCATTATAATAAGCATTTTATTCTCCTTTTTTTGTTTTATTCAATCGCTATACTATTGGTAAAATACATGACCAAGTTTTTATGTTGTTGCCTATGCAGATTGCTTTACCTATCAATATTTTATGCTTATATACTGTAAGTAAGCTTAATACTGGAACAATTTGAGCAGAAATGTCCATGGAGTACAAAAATACTACAGCTAATCCTTTGAGGGGTAGCCTATATATAACTGTATGGCCCATTGGCTTACTTTTAATTCTCAGCACCTCGCTGAGGATTATGTGGTTTCTGCTATTTGGTGTGCGAGCATTGTGCCATGATGCTGTTGTCTTACTCGACGCCTTTGTCACTCTCAGCTCGGATTTTTGGGCTGCCGGGGATCTCATAGCACCTGTACACTTTCGTAAATGCTAGGGAAAATTTAATAGAGAACTTTGCATACATTGTGTCTCCTTGGAAACCATGTTAATATGTCGTTAATACCACTGCAGTATGGGTATGTGGTGCAACTAGAGTTGTTTACTGTACGAAAAAAATCAAAGTCTCATTGTTAATTAGCCATTTGGGGTGAGCCTTGGATGCCAGACTGTGAGCGTAATTAAGTAATTTGTTCAGCTACCTGTCCAGATCTAAAGCTGGATGAATGTCATCTTCAAAGCTGTGAAGGCATCAAAGGCTGTGCTGACCAGTCGTTAAATCACAGCTGGCCGCCACACCCAGTTTATATTGCGGGTCCTGATTCATACACAGCTCAGCACTAACGGGCTCAGCTGATACGTCTCTCGACTATGCTAATGTGTTTCTGCAGTGCTGTGCGTCATGCTTGAGTTGAGTCAGGATGGGAAAAGTTTTTATCTATATATATATATATATATATATATAGTTCAAAAGATGGGTGTTTGCAGGCTTCACATGGGGCCTGGGGGCTCCTTAATTTCCTTAAATTGTGTCTCGGGAGGAAGCACTCTGGGCTCATACTTCGAGTTTGGGTTTCGAATCATTATTCTTTCTGCAGAGTTTGCATGTTCCATCTGTGTTGTGCAGATTTCCTCAGGCCACTCTTGTTTCCTCTCACGATCCAAAGACAATCAGCCTGCCACAGTAATTATGCAATCGACTTATCGCACCATATATGGATATGACCTTGATCATTTTTTTCTGACCTTGATATTGGCAAATTGTTTTTACATAAGAATGAATGCCCCCAACATTTTAACCAGTCGTGCTGCGTCCACCGTCGCGTGTCCTCTCTGTGCCGCAGGTGAAGCTCAGGGCTGATTCATAGTACTTGTGAAAGCATGTGCACCACGGTGTACGCGACACAGTGCACGACAGTCCATGGTCCTGAACGTTAATACTTCTAGTGCCAACCTGCCAATCAAATCAGGTTTATGTCGTGTGGTAAGGATGTTATAAGAATCAATAAGAATTTTACTACTGCCCCTTGTGCAATGAACTTGAACCATAGAAATAGTGAGTATGTGTCCTGCGATTGACTGTCATCTGTCACGATGGACGGGTGCACAGACAGTGCAGTAGGGCTGGGCAAAGTGACTTTAATATCATGATAAATTCAAACTTTTACCTTGACTGTGATTAATGAATGATTATTTATTTTATACATTTTTTTTTTATCTGCCCTCATAGTTCTCTGACACGGTCTGTATTTTAAAACTACTACACTGTTATTTTTTTTCTAATGAATAAGTGCGTATCTCACCTTTGTGATTTAAAAATTTAAGGTAACACACACATATGAACTATTTATGGCTATTTATTGAATATTTTGAACAGCTGAAATATGGCACACATCCCTTGAAATGAAAATGTCTTGTGAAAAATTCACATTTTAGTTTAAAAGTAAAAAGCAGGTAGTGATGAAACAGACTGGTAGCGTTACCTCTGGCCACTGAGACTGTTTTTCCACAGTGACTTCTTGTAATGCAGTGTCTTCTTCACTGTAGCCAAGATGTGTCCAAACAGACATGGCACTCTGTTTAGGTTTAAACTGCTCAGGGGGAAGCCAGTTGTTGGCTCAGTGTTTGTGCTAAGTGTCATCCATTGCCACCACATTCCCTTTGAGTGAACACAGACTCACGTTAATTGGACAGGGCAGAGGCATGTGACTGAACATGATACAGTATTTTTTTAAGGGCACAGTTCACGAGTATATGCATTGGAGGACATCTTAACCGAATTAAACGACGAGAGCGAGATTAACTCAATGAGAGGTTTCTAAATGTCATTTTCGATGCATTTTGGTTAATTGCGGCATATTTTTTTTGAAGATTATGAGAACTTCGGCTGCATGTCAGATTACTGCATTCAGTTGGGTATTACTACATTCAGTTGGGTTTGCCTTTGAACTTTGTCGTGACCTTTCGGCGAGTTTTCATGTGGCATCTTCCCTGTCTCATATCCACTGAAGAAGTGAAGCACCACGAAATGGATGCAAAGGCCAGCTGCTTGCCACAAATAATGAAACTGTTTCCGCTACGGAAAAAAGACCTAATGCTGAGCGCGTGAAACTCCATCAATTATTTATTTCATATACCGTAAAGTATCACACACCTCTTTTTTCCTTCCAGTATTGAACAAATAATAGATATTCATAGATTACATGCACATGTGGTGCCAGTTCTTGTTATCCAGAGGACACACTCTCATTTGATTTAAATTTTTATGTTGTGTTTCTGTCCGATGTATGCGTGCGCATTAACATTTGATGAGTTGTAACCGAATCATATTGTAATTGTTTCCAGTGCAGTGCAGTAATTACCCTGAGAGAGAGAGCAGAATTTCTTTGTGTTGACGGAGTGTTTCGGACCTACGATTATGACGGTCAGTCATGCCATTCATCTGTCGTCTATTCGCCCATTACAACGTAACGGGAGGTTCGGACACATAGAAATGCAACTCTTTGTGTCCTTCGGCTGCCTAAAACTGAAGTACTCGACGTTAATGTTATATTTTGAAGGAAAAAAAAAACGCAAACAGGTTGTAGAAGCTCTGGGAATTTTATTTTATTTTGTAATATATATACTTTCGTATTATATTGTATAGCTCCATGAAGTGAAGTATTAATGACTTGCACAGCTATTATATCTTTGGTTATACTGCGTTACTTTCTTGAATTACCAACATAAGTTGTATTTATGATCTTTAACATTTCTGAGGTGGGGCTTGAGTACTATAGACATGAATTTATTCTAATATTAGTAATCAAATGTCGAGAGGTTATGGCAGTGCTGGGGTGCAGCCGTCCCTGCAACCCTGACCAGGAGAAACAGCTAGAGGGTGGATGGATGATCCGTTATGCAGGATTATTTCCCGAAAATTTTGTAAGCAGCACAAAATTTGCTCCCGTCGTGTATGTAGTGCTGGCCGTTACCCAGGAGTCTTTAAAAAACATGTCCTGCTGAATAAAGTGACAGATTTGTTGTGTTGGGTAATTGGGAGGCAAGGTTGTATCAAAATCTGGCATAAAATCTGGCATGGCCTGTGGAGATCAGTGCCTCAACCTTGGGGAGAGCTCCTGCATTTTATACACTGTGTTTTTGTATTTCTGTGTCAAGCATAATAAACAATAGGAAACACATAGACGTAACAGGAGATGTTTATGTGGTTATACAGTTATGCATGTTTCATCAGAAGTTCATCAGAACTTTCTACTCTGCTACTTTACTGGTCCAATAAAAATCCTTCATTTAGTTATACTTTAAGGAGCTGATGCCTATTGTATGTGGTAATAACTGTGAGTTTCTTTGTGTTGTTGATATATTTTATTAATTATATGTTAAAATAACCCCCACACATCAACATTGACTTTTTTGTTGAAGTTGGTCTAGAATGACTCACTTTATGGCCATTGACGTGGAGCACTGACATAATTCTCAGATCTCACTCTGGTTCAGTTGAAATCCAACATAGTTTTGTCCCCTTAGGTCTGTAATTTTAATTTAATTGCAATTGTAATTTGCTCTCATTACACGTCTTTTTCTGAAAAATGATCATATAATCTGTAATGCAGACATGTCTTTGGTTAACATTTAGGGGGTATTTTTCTGGAATACTGCCCCAGTAGCAGCATACAACTGGAATATGATTATTCATAATTGAAGCTTCATCAGACACGATAACTAACTTGGATGGTCCATAATGACTGAACAAAACTAATTAAAAATTGGCATCTGCAAGAATGTCAGTTCTCCTTGGACTCATGCTAATTTGTTTAGTTTATTGATAATCACCAGATACCTCTCCTTAAAGCCTGTGCAGCTTGTTCCGGAGACATGCTAAAAGCTGTGCGCTGTGGCTGATACCTGGCCAAATTGCTTTGGAGCTTACATTGAATTAAACTGGAAAATTGTCTTCTTAAAATCTCAGTCATTTGCAAAACGCCCTAAATCATGGGAAATTGTATGTAACCTCTTGAGATTAGCTACACTGTTTGCAGAATTATTAGGCAAGTGTTTCCGAACAACATTTTCTGTCCAAATGGATCTTTAATTAAGAATGAGTGTTTAAAACTGTGGATGTTAAGTATTTGGTCTGAGTACTTTCTCTTTAGAGAAAAACAGGAAAACATAGATACTTTACTGTGCAGAAATATTAAGCAAATTATTATTACTATAAAAATGGGAAGAAAAAGGACCTTGCAGAGAGCAGGAAAAGTGAAATAGTAACGTGTCTGTCAGAGAGACGCAAAACAATGTAAACCTTTAAAACGTGGTTACCGTACAGTAAAGTGTTTTGTGGCCAACAGATAGTGGATGGAAGAAGCATAAAGAGAGAAGACGACACAAATTAACTCCCAATGATTTGTATCAAATTAAGGGGAGACCTACAGAAACCCTTGAGAACCAAGTGCCACCATTTGTAGTGTGCTACATGACATTGCTAAGGTCACAAAGGCTAAAACACGACCTCCACTCAATAAGGCACACAAGCTAAATCACCAAGACGTGTCTCAAGACTTCTCAAGGTTTTTATGGACAGATAAGATGAGCGTGACCCTTGATGAAGCAGGTGGATGGGTCAGTGGTCGGGCACCTTCTTCAAGCACCATCAAGGTGGTGGAGGAGTGATGGTGTGGGCCTCATTTACCAGTGTTGAACTTGTCGGACCTTTCATACCTCCAGATGGTATAAAAACTGACCACAAGATCTACCGCTAATTTCTATAAGATACCTTCTTCAAACACTGACACAGGAAGAAGTCAGCACCTTTCAAGAAGGATGTGATATTCATGCAGGAAAACGCCTCTAAATAGATTTACTTGCAGTAAAAGAGAACTTCTGAATTAATTTTTATGCTTCTACCCAACTTTTGCTATTTATCTTTACGAATAGTTCTTTCCTATTAATTCCGTGCACAGTGTATAAAGAATCGTTTCCTCTATATTCTTTTTGATGAGGGTCAAGGTTATTTGAAATACTGTAACCTTTTGCCCTTTAGGTTTATGTATATGACTTGTTTGCTATTACAATTGAACGGCAAATTTCCAGAATTTCGCACAGTTCAAGGGATATGTTTTTGAGAAAATTTCTGTAGCCTAACTTTAGTTCATTAGTGGCCTCATCTCAAAAACAGTACAAAAATTTATTGAGTGATTCCTGGGAATTTGCTCTTCAGTCTGATGTTAAGCAGTTGCATAATTTAACCAGAATCTGTATTTGTAGCGTCTGCACTTAAAGCAATGAAGCACACAATTACAGGTAAATGAATGTAAATACAAATCCATCATTACAATAAATACATAGATATGTATAGAATATGCAGTAACAGTAGAGATTGACTTGGGTTCACATGCAAGTCTTTGTGCAACCTGCCACGTTAAAAAATAAAATGAACCATCAAAATGTCTGCTAATAACAGATATCTCTGTATGCGAAATTGACAGTGACTCATGAGATGAGTTAACAATGAAACATAACAGTTGGGGTTTTACCATATTTTCGGAAATATTAATCTTGTCATTTAGCAACTGGAATCTCACTTCAAGTAAATTCAATTTAAGGCATTTAATTTTATTGGAAGTTTGACAGTATTTGGCTCGACTGTTTTGACTGATTTATGGTCGTCTTACAATCCATAGTGACAGCTGGTTAAACCTTGATTTTAAACACTGTGGATGTGCAAGGTCATCTATAATATAAGTCTTAAAATTAAAGCTTTCAGTTTTTATATTAGCCTTATTTTGATGGTTCTTTTGGATTCAGAAACTTGTAATTGGTTTGAAGAAGCATTATCTGTCTGGCTGCCTGTCTGTCTGCCTGTCTCTCCCAGACTGTCTGTCTATCTGATAGTCTGTCTGACTGGCTATCTGTGTCAGGCTTCCTAGTTTTCTTAGGTATGAAAGGAGAAGCAGGAAGAATAACTGGGGGTTAAAAGTCTTCTTTTATGGGAAGGGGTTATGGGAGTCTCAGATATAAACACAGTAATATAAATGGATTCGTTACTTTGTTTACATTTGAATAGTGACATAATTTTTCAATTTCTGTAGCCCCTTTTATTACATAAAATTATGTTGTGCCAGGGTAAATGTAAGCAAGAGGAGAAACCATTGTATGTTTTCAAGAAGATTGCGACCTTAGTGTATGATGAGCGCAGCAGTGTGGGAAGACAAATATATTATTTATACGCTTAGCTCTCAGGCATTTATGACATACTCTGTCCATTTGAAATGTATTTGAAATATTTCACAAGAATAATCAAAAGCTGAAGGACAACACTGCTGAAGGGCACTGTTCTTTGTAATTCATATATTTCTTAAAATAAAATGCACAGTGCATCTTTCGATTCAGACGACTTCCAATTTTATCGGGGCTCCAATGAGGTGCAGCTCCTAGATACGTCAGTGCAGTGGCGCCCCGCGATTAGCTACCTTGACAGGCTTGTCAGTGGGATCTTGATTTATTTAGTGCAATTTAAAGCCTCTGAAAATACTGCTAGACAGGTTGAGAAAATACAGTTCCACAAGTTTCAGCACTTCAGCACTTGACCTGTTTCATTGCTTTGACCTTGAGAAAGACAGTAAAATTAAACGTCTCTGTCTGAATCAAAATCGCTGCTGTCAAGCCGTGGTGTAAGTAAGTATTATGGTATTGTTTCAGTTTTCCTTAATCAGCATGGAGGATAATAAATTGTCTTGGGGTGAAGGGTGGGAATATGCAGCGATTACCATATTAACTTTATTTATAAACCACTTTAAAACAACCACAAAGGAACAAAGTGCTGTACACAAGAATAAATTACACAATTCAATCCATTAATGCCATAAAGATGTAAAAGCAGCTGCTTTATACCTTCAGGTAATAGCAATGAGAGGTTTTGGCAATTCCTTGGATTAAGTACTTCAAGCTAAGCTGGTTTTGGTGGATGTATTGGACACAGGTTACGAACCTATTTTCATTGAGTTTTTCTTTCTTTTTAATTGTATGTGTATGAATGGTCATGGAGTTTATTAATTAGTGCATCAATTTATTTTTGTAATTCAGAATTAAGACGAAAAAAGGTACACCACACCATTTATATTGTTTTTATGGTGTCACAAAGTCAACAACATTTCGTCATCGACATGTTTGTATTTCTGGGGAAGTTTGAAGAAGTATGAGTAGAAGACTTCTTTTCTGTGCAGTTTTGCAATAAATGGTGAAGCGCATCGCACATAAGAGGAATGAAGCCTCGTCCAGGGACATGTGACCTTCTTACTACATAGTTGCTCGGGTGAAAGTTCACCTGCAAAACTCATTCCTGATTCGGTGTGAAAGTCCCACCTATGATGAGATTGGTACAATACGCTGTGTATTGAGAAAGATAAAAAGACGACTAAAAACACTGTTTTCTCCTCGTTTTAGCGGCGTTTGAGCGATCTTCACAGGTGTGGTTTTGAAAAAGGCAGGATGCGATGGGCCGTTTTCAGTTCAGTGCAAGTTCTGAATGCTTTAACCGTGATGGTTTCCATCACAATACCTTCCTTTTAAACATTTAAACAAGTTTCCACAAGTTTTCTCCAACCATTCCTTCAGGGCATGGTGGCTTCTACCCAGATGCAAGGCCCTCAGGCTGTCTGTGTCTCCAAGCTCCACCTGAGCTACTAATGCATAGTGGAATTATTACTGAAACAATACAGGCCATACAACAGCATAGAAGTACGAAAGCTGGAATGAGATAACCAATCAGATCTTGTGTGAGATGTCAAACTAACCAATCATAGGTTTTGGTCCTGCCTCCAAAATCTGATTGGGTATCTCTCTGAACCAATCATTTTATGTTCTGACATTCTTGTGTAAATAATACTCCCACGTGTACAATGGGATGCATGATATGTGCAGAGAAACCCTCCCTAGGAGCTGAAAGTAGCAGGGTCTCATTTTATTTTCTTCTGGTGGCTGCCCAGGGCACTGCAGCAGTTTATCTGGGTGCCTGTCGGCAGTGGGATGCATGATTCCAAGAGGCTCGTTCTCCAATCTTCACCGCAGTGAAGTGAGAGTGGTGAGCAGGATCTGGTATGGTCTCAGGTGGGAGTTCCACCTGGTTCTCTTCTGGTCCTTCACCACAAATTGGAGGGTGTGATAGAATCCTTCCTGTGGGGCTGAAAAAGCTTTCCTCTTTAAGTAGAGTTTGATGTTGGCGTTTGTGGAGGGGGGTGGGTGCTGCAGCTTGCTTACTTTATTTATTAACGCTTATGCAGAGGTGCAAAGTGTGCAAAATGTGTGATGCCGATCATGCCAATTAATTGTTGTGCTCTCTCCCCCCCAACTCTGCCCATGGTTCCTTACCCCCGGATATACAGTCGTAACAAGATAAAACAGTTTCCTGCAGTACGTCGCCACATATCCGTCCTTCTGTACATTGTCTGTAGGCATATCTCGACAAGGTGATACTATTAAACGTAGGCCTCCCAGTGAGAATTTCATGAGGGGTCTATCTGGTGGCTGAGTGTGATCTTGCTCCCTAATGCAGCAGGACCACAGGGATGCAGCTTACCTACTCCATCCTAGAATCCTCCATCATTTTAGTTAATTTGGACTTCAGCACCCCATTAACTCTCTGTGCCACTCTCCCACTCGAGGGGTGGTATGTACAATGCTGTCTGACATCAATTCCCAAAACCTCAGCCAACTGAGAGACGGCATTATTCACAAAGTGTGTCCTATTGTCAGATTTTAATTTAGCTGGAATTCCCCACTGGGGAATGATGTCTTGTAGTAGGCATTTTGCTACTACTTCTGCTGTAGTTTTTCTACATGGAAGGCTTCTATCCATCATGAAAACATATCTGCAATCACCAGACAATACCTATACTCTCTGCAGGGCATCATTCCTATGAAATTGATCAGTCAGTATTCAAATAGTGTCCATGGAATTGAATGTCTGAATGGTCGGACGGTCTTAACATTCTCTCCATCTTTCTGGGTGCATAACAAGTAGTTTTTGCATAATTTTGAACTCACACATATCCCACTAATGATTTACCCTTTGTACCATATCTCCAGTTGCCATGGCAATTTTACTACACAAAAATGTTCTGAGGACAGAATGAAAAATGATTGGTTCTGAGAGATAACCAATCAGATCTTGTGTAAGATATCGAACTAACCAATTATATGTCCTCTAGTAGCTCCTCTAGTGGCTTGGTCATTTTTTGTTCTGCCCTCAGAATATTTTTGTGTAAAAAAAAAAATACTCCCACGAGCCATGGGTCAGTTGAGCCATACATGGAAAAGGTTGTTGGGGGAGGAAGGGAGGACCATTGGGGCCGACAATGGTTCCTGAGAGGCCATTGGCCTTGAGAGGCACCATCAGTTATGTTTTTGTGGAGTAGCAATGACCTGGAGTTTGGAGTGGATAAGTGGGGGTGAATGATCAGTGTATGACACTAAGGCCATCTGCTTCAGTGGAATAAGGGACGTGCCAGCAGCCCTGGCTGTAGTATAACGATCCATGGCTCCATGTGCATGGAGTTTGCATGTTTTCTCGGTGTCATTGTGGGGTGTCCTCCGGGTACTCTGGTTTCCCCCCACAGTCCAAAAACACGCTGAGGTTAATTGGAGTTGCCAAATTGCCCGTAGGTGTGAATGTGTGAGTGACTGGTGTGTGAGTGTGTGTGTGAGTGTGCCCTGCCATGGGCTGGCACCTTGTTCCCTGCCTAGCGCCCATAACCTCCGGGATCGGCTCCAGGACCCCCCGGCGACCCTCAATAGGACAAACGGTTTCCGAAAATGGATGGATGAACAATCTGCAGCTTCCCAAATACCGTCAAATAAGAATACCGTGTCGCGTATGACATACCCAGCACTTGATTAAATATTTCACTAAATCACTCCCACAGATAACGTTTCTGCCCTTTAATCCTCCTTGTTTGATTTACTCTCGAATCTTTTTTTCCCTCCATTACTCCTTTTAACAAACGGACCCCGCAATGAGAGCTTAAAATATGTTCAAATTTTAAGGAATGTAACTAATATTATTCCTCATTTATGATATATATCACTCACCAACAACCCATCCTCTGTTTATCAGAAAAATTATTTTTATGACTCGGCCTGCCCCATCCATGGATTTGCATGCCTGCGGATATAACTGCAATCCACGCGTCACTACTTCAGTATCAGTGGAGGAATTTCCCCCAAACCTTTGTCAGTCTGTTCGTCAGATGGCGATAGAGGCCAGAAGGGTGGACTCCCAAGAGTTTGGAGGGCTGTGGAAAGACAGAGTGGCCTCAGTGTATCCTTGTGGCGTTCTAGTCCATGTGTCCATTAGTTTTTCATACCACTCCTTTGTCCCCTTCTAGGTAAAGGCGATCAGGAAATGTGACTCTTGGGTGTGGGGAATGCCAAAAAGTGTGTTGGCTAGCTTTATAACAGAGAGGAATTTTAAATTCCTGGGGATTCATTAGGACAGAATGAAAACTGGGTTAGAAACTATGGGGGTCCCTAGCATGAATCACCTTGTTTACTGACCTTAAATCTTGCCAGGAGACCCCATCAGCCTTTCTTACCTGGAAGATTGGGGTGTTACATGGCGAGGTGGTTCTTGAGTCAGAATGCCTTTGGTCAGTAGCTGATCAATGACATGCACAATGTCCTCTTCGATGTCAAGTCTCAAGAGAGACTGGGGTTTGCGTAGACAGTAGGTGGACTTTGAGTCCACTTGAAGAGGGGCTACCCCCTTCATGAGGCCCACATCATATTAATCCTTTGTCATGAGAGACTTGGATCTTATCAAGAGCAGGGAATTCTGGCTGCTGCAACTCTAAATGGGGGAAGTGCGAGAGCCAGGTTTGGAAAGATGACCCCGTTGAGTAGTGTTCATCACACAGTAATATGGGTAAACAGTGGCTTACAGCCTTAGGCTTGTTTTGACTCCCGAATCGGGGTCAGTTGTCCAGTCTGTCACATCCATGAAAACTTCGTGAACTCTCCCACTTTCTTGCAGGCCCACTGTTTATTTTTGCATATGGACACATCGGAAACCGATCATCGAACATTATACAGGGATTTCTCTTGAGCTCACAGCTCTGAGCGACCTAGTTCCTCTACTAACACAACCACCAACCCTTTGCAGTTGACAATGAGACCTTAACTTATGTTCTATGTTGTGAAAGTATGGACCAATATTACCTGAACAAACTCCTAGTATGTGCAGTTGTGCCTGGCTAATAAAGCAAATTCTCGTTCTGATTCTGACCTATGTTTTGAGCCAGGTCATATGTCTTGAGTGCTTTAACCGCGATGGTTTCCGTCACAGTATCCTGACTCAAAACACGTAAAAACCGAAATGGCACAGATTGGCTTTGACGTGGGAATCCTGGCAGTGCTCTTGGCGGGCTGCTGCTCCTACTCTTACGCCTCATCGTCTGCAGCCTCCGACACCATGCGATGTGCACCTGCGGCGTGCCGGATAAAGAAGTTTTAACGAGGCGGTGGAAGGCGGGAGCCAGACGGAGCCAAGTTGCCATATCGCCGTGATAGGTTTCACATGCTTCCGCCCCACCACTGGCTAAATTTAGCCAGCAGCTGTTGGTAGCTTCGAATAAATAAAATGTTTACTAACCTTTTTATGAGGAGTGTTCAGAATTTTTTATTTCTTTTTGTGTGTAGAAACAGATTTTGGAATGTATGATTGTATGATTAATGTCTATTTCTGTACAGTAATTGTAGATCAGATCCTTAGTTTAATACTCACTTTATCAAAGTATATGTACAAATAGTACAGGAACCAAGCAATGTATAATAAGCATTAAATGTGCACAATTTTATTATTGCAGGAAAGTCTATGGTTTCTCCAATATACTCAATTGGAGTTGCAGTCTTGAGCTGTTGGATTTATACAACATTTGTAGCTCAATATATAATTTATGGAAGAGGAGTTTTGCTCATGCTTCTAGCAGAAATGTTGTTGTGTAGTTGAAGTAGCAGCCCTGAAATTACGATACAGTCACTCAAACTCAAAATCTTGTCATAATCTTTTTTTTAATGTGCAAACAAAAGATTTGTGTATGTAAATCAAAAATATGTAATAGCGCACAGGTTACTTCCCTAATGAATGAATGACTAGTTATATTATTGAATAGTGGCAGCTAATTTTAGGCTAATTGTAGTCGACTTTTTAAAATCATACTTGTTAAATGATTTGTTTTGTATTTTTCGGAAAGCCCAAAATTGAAACCAAATATTGTTTCCTTTTAAGTCACATGCTGGTAGTAATTGCAGTTGATTCTTATGCTTAATTGTTTAATTGTCAAACACCTGCAGTTTAATTGGGTTGTAAGCAAAACACAGCGGTCTTTTCAAAGGGTAGTAAGAGCTTGTCAGAGTGATGGAGATGTTTATATTATAGATTCATCCTGATTACATAAAGAATGCATAGCTCCTGCATTTAGGTTTGCTGCATGCTTTTTTACTTTCAGTTTTCCTCAGAATGATCAACTTTGGAGTTTCACCGCATTTTCAAAATGCTACTTGGAATGCAATATAGCCTTTACCAGTGGCAGGTTTTTTTAAAATCAGTAGCATAGGAGGACAACGTTTTTGAGTCTCCACATTCTTCAGTTGTACCAGAGACTATATCCAAAGTGACATAGAAGTGAGGCAACAAGCCAACTAGTCCAATTGGCTGAGCTTCCAAAGAATGCCCAGGTATGAGGGTAGGGCTGCACGATATGATATTGCGATTATATTACGCAAACATCTATCCAGGCTCTGGCTTTTCAGTATTGTTGTCAAATGGATGTATGATATATTTTATACATTCTAGTCTATTTATATTAACCAACCACATGTTAATCATTAGAAGAAACACAGTGTACAACAATTTACAGTGACAGGCTAGTCCCCTTGTTCATCTAAGTTGTCCTAATTTTTTTTGTCGAGAATATTAATGTAATGGTGTATATGGCAAAGACGTTTATCAGAAATGTGCAGATGTTATGTTGTTTAAGTATTGATTTATGTTTATTTTTATTTATTTTTGTGGCATTCAGCTGGTGATAGCTAAAGCCGCTCCACAGAAAAAGGCTGTGATCTTTTTTAGTTTATTTTCAAAGGAAGGAAACTCGTGATGGTTAGCTTTAGAAGTCAAGGCAGATGGTCAGCTTTTTCCCCCTCCTAACATGGCTTAATTTTTGTGCTTAAATGTAACAGAAGCATGCAGAAGATGGATGAATAGAATGGAGACAGATCTGTTTTATTTAAATTTTGCATCAAAGCCAACTACTGATTTACAGATTGAAACTAAGCAGAGTTTACAGTGGCTCTTTATGCTCATAACATACTAGACATACTGGAAAGGCTATTTTGCAGATTCCAATTTGAATAACTCAGACCTTTAAGTTAAATTGCCTCTTCCTTTATTGTTGTAGGTCTTGTTGTAGGTCTTTTTTGTTTACGTTCTGTGTTTCTGTTGAGTTATGTTGTGGAGCCAGTTATTGCATTGAATAATAAAATAACTAATTTAGCCTGAGATTTCACAGACTGACTCAGGGACTGTTTTCCACTTAGATTTTGAAGAAATATAGACAAAACCATGGTGATTTGGATGCATAAAATATACAATTCCCAAGTGATATCTGTAATAATGACAAAAATCATTTCATATCTGGAATGTGCTTGGCTAATTGTTTGGTAAAGCTCAGTTGGGCTGTTTCTGAGTTTGTTTCAAATAATGGGATATTTTCAATGGAATCTCATGATGTATAAATTAATTACCCAGTGGCTGTATGATAAATGAATCATCAATGGGGCTCCTGCTTGAGTTTAGCTCAATGTACATAATAAAAGTGTGAGAGCTACCACAAGTGTAGTTCCTTCTAGTCGTACTACAGAAGATACATCGGAATTATCCGTAGCATGTATCAATTGGGCAGTTCTTGTCGCACGGCTTGGAAAGTGTCACAAGTGAACATGTTCGTTACACAACAGCCATCTTCATTTAGCTTGAGCAATTGAGGTATTTGAACTGTCATGACATGGACAAATATTTTGAAATGGTGGTAAAAAGTGCCAAAACAGATTCTGTTTGCCTTTTTATAATTTATGCACTCTAAGGGCACCAGACACAGTTCTGGAACCTGGCATATGTGCAATATTAACAAAAATATAAATATTTGTGTTATAAATAATTATAAATATTGAAATGTGTTTGGAATAAGCGGAGGTCAGTTTACAGAGTAAAATCTTTATTTGTGTTGTGTTTTGTCTCATAGTCTGCTTTGTATACATAGTTGCCTAACAGACTGATAACACTGCCCGGGACAGCCAATGTCATAAGCAAAACAAAGTCTGATTCATTGTTAGCTTAATGCAGGGCTGCCCAACCCTGCTCCTAGAGGTCTACCACCCTGCAGAGCTTAGGTGCGGCCCTGATTTTACATGCCTGATACAGATAATCAGTATTAGAGCCAGCTTAGCTTCAACGAACTCTCGTCATGCGGAAGTACATTAGGCAGCCATAGCTTGGTTTTATTTCGTTATATTGGAGAAGTATTTCTATCCTGCACCCCAGTTTGTGTTACTTCGTTTACGCAATGCAGACATTTTTTATGGCTTGATGTATTAAAAGCATTTTCAGTGGAGTTGCCGGAGGTTTTATTTTACTGCTCATGCTGTTTAGATTTCCTCTGCCCCTGCTTCCTGTGCCGTATCGACTCTTTCACGGTAACTTATGAACTTATGAAAGATATTCCAGAGTCCTGTCATACATAGTATACATAAAAGTAGGAATAATTGTTTAAAGGAAACATAACCAGGTAAACACCCAGAATCACGTTAACTTCTTCTGTGCTGGTGTTATTTGAAAGAGATTTCACCTGTGCAATCTTAGCTTTTGGAGTAGTAATAAATATATATAAATGAAGTATACATATATATATACACACATACATACATACATACATATATATATGTATACACAGTATATATGTAATAGTATTTACAATATTTGGGTTATTTGCGGTTCTCTAGATGATAAATAGGCTTATGTCTCAGATTTAGCTAGTATCATTTATAGACTTTTCTTCCTCTGCCTTCTTAGACAACTTGATGCTCGGTTTTGTGCATAATAACTGCATCACATGCAAATACAGTATCATTATATTTGAAGTAATTGGTGATAACATGCTGCATGATAATGAATTTAAAAAAAACATAATTTTTCTCCAGCATGTATTTCCCTGATTTTAACCCAAAGTTTAATTATGTAATGTGTAAAAAAAAAACGGTATAGTTATTTACATAACGTATAAGGTACAGTTATTTTCTCTTTATGCTATACAGTAAATTTTGCAAAATGCTTTTTGTTTGAACATTTCAAAATTAATTCTGAGGTTTGTTAAACTGGCATAATGTTGTTCTTGCAATGTCCTGGATAAAATGTATACAAAAAAAAGCCTTTGGACCTGTGACGGAAAGTGGATGGTGGTCGCAGCTACATGATTTGTTCATATCTTTAAAGTCAGCAAGGTTTGACTGATGTGTCATTTTCCGTTTCTTATTATTATTATTTTTTTATTCACTCTCGTTTTGTATGCTTGGTGGAGATAGCATCAAAACTGCACCATAAGTACGTTGCAGATTCAATCTGTGTTCTTTGCTGAGACATTTTTTTATTTAAACCTTATTTTGATCAACTTGATGAATGAACTCTGCTTCTTAATGTGCATTATCCTGATTATTTTAATTGCCACTTTCCTGTTTACGGTTTGTGAGCTGCTCTATGCATTTCATTTTTAATTAGAATGGTCTGGTTGATAGCAGTTTAAAAACAGCCTTGTATTGTTTTTAGGGAGAGCTTCTACAAGAGAAAAGTATTAATAAGCTTCAGAGCACGACACAAAATGAAGTGGAATTGTGTGCGGTTCTCATTCAGACTGCATGGCCCTTAACCAGACTGTGCTGAACTAAAGCCAAATTCCCTCATGCTCTGTGTAGCTGATTCCTGATTACAATTACTAACTCTTTCTCCACTATACCACCTTCAGTATTCCCCTTATAAATAATTTATTGCTGTGTTCAGTTTTTCAGTTTCGTTAACTGTACCCTCTGTACCAGCTCATCTCAAGACTCTTAAAGTATTAATACCATAAAACTATTAAATATTGAAATAATATATTAAACATTTGTTTTTAAGCATTGTTTTCCTTTAACATCCTAACAGTCTAATGGTACCAGGTGTTTAGATGATGTGCTTAAATTCAGCTCCTGGTGTTACCTGTATTTTTGGCTGTAGGGTAGACCCGGGGCAACTGGTGAATTGAATCTGGTATCCGTTTACTCATCAGTATGTGTACTTTTACATGTCTCAAACGTGTTAGATGTGTTGCTAAGAAACTTAAGCTAGCAGAAGTAGAGTGATATATAGCCCGGGATTAGTTGTTGAAGTTCGTCCATTCAACAACTGACCCTATGCAATTGTCCCCGGTCTTCTCTAGTACTCTTGCTGAAGTGCCTTACTCAGTGTTGCTACTACAGCGTGTCTCAAACCTGCACCTTCCATGTTACCAGGTTGTCTTCTTAAACCAGTATGTTATTAATGTGGCTAGAAGTGTGTAGCATACATGACGGAGCTAGCGATGACCGATGGAACAGCATGTAAGGGAATGCCTGCGGTAGATGACGTGAGTTTTTAGCAGGACTTAATTTGGGGATGCCCCATGCACGTAAACACCTCACATATTGGGTATTCAGTCCCCAGCGTGAAAAGGATGGTCTGGTCTCCGGTTACTGTCCGAACAGTAGCAAAAGACACCGATACGTGGGGAGCCACAAGAACAATGACCCTAAGCTGACTCATCATCTGAGGTTGAATGATGTCCCCTTACCTCCTTTCACACTTTCTTGACAAATATCCATCTAAGCTTGATTAGCGTTTTTCTTATATATATCTTATTGTGGACGAAAAAGCACAGAGCAGTAATATTATTATGAAAGGAGCTGTTCGTTTAAGCAAACATTGTCGCCCTTCTTTGTGTCGCATAAGGGACGAGACCAATACAGTAAATGAGTAACTATTTGGGTCTGACTTTCTCCTCTGCTTATATCTCGATTTGTAAAAGTGGATCTATTTTCATTATTTGAGTTCACAATTATACCTGAATATTATTAGTGCTTAAATTATATATATATATATATATCAATTTTAAAATCAGTTTGGTTGGAGAAAATTGCCAAAAATATATTTCCTCCGGAATAAATGACTTTCTTATAAATTTTTCATTTGTGACCCCTATTTAACAGATTTTTCCCAAATGTGAGAGATTGCGGATAACGCAATTAAGTGTCCGGAACCACTTGAGGGTTTCTGTTATCGTTAAAATATGCTGCGACGACTCCCTTGCCGTGAAAAAGGCTTGCTTCTGGCCATTTCCTCACAAATGGTTTCATAGCAATATTGACATTGCAGCTTATTTTAAAAATACAGTTTGCTATTCTTTTGAAAATTAGCTACCACTTTCCATCTGAGATGAATGTACTGGATTTTTGCACTGTGATATTCCCAGGTTTGGTGATTTAATGATGTATATAGACATAAACATTGTTACTGATTTTGTGGCTGTTTGTAGCAGGTCCAGTTTCGACCAGAGGGTGTAAGTGCCTCCCCTTAACTTTGGATGAATTATGTTCCCAATTTGCATAAATAACTTTTCAGGTGCTATGTGTGAATGATATACATCCTTTCCTCCAACCAATTCCCTTTAGCTCGACATGTATCAAGATAAATGTAAAGTGTTGCTTCACATGACAGCAGGGTCTTTTCGCCGTCAAGAAGAGTAATTCTATTTGCCTTTAGGGAGAGAGAGAAACAAACAGCTGAGGCTAAATTGCGCTCTAATTTTACTCGCATTAAATGTCTGTTTTATTTGTTCAGAGGAAGAGGAGGATAGATGTTCTTGGTGATCAGTAGCTGTCACAAGAAAATACAATATCCATATTTTTTTTTATGCAATGACTTTTTATACCTGTGGATCAGGTTGACCCTTTAATTAGCTTCTTTTAGTATCCGTGATTAATACCATTTGATTGAGTTTACTTCTTCGTAAACACTGATAGCGAAAATACTATTCAGACAAGGACAAGGTCCTAATTTGTAAGAAAATATCTGTTGTAAATGGCAATGGAAATATTTCTGACAGTTTTTATGTTTAGACACACTGTTGCTTAACACCTAAACCTGCTATAAATACTCAACACATTTAAATGTAATTGATATTCTAAATTTGCATGATGTGCTTGGTAGCAATATTTTATTGCCTTCAATTTCAAATACATGGTTTGTTTGTTTGTTTTTTTTAGGATCTTACCATGCATGTACAGTATGCGATGAATTTGTTGAATGTAATTTACAATACGGGTAACACCAAATTAAGAGAAACTTCAGTCAATGTGCTTGAAGGATTCAGCACCGTTCTTCTGCAATTATTTGTTGATGGTGGTTAACTGATGTGGATTCCGCTAGATGGGTTCATTTTGGATGACTGTTAGTGACTTTGATAGCACTGGTATATGATTTCATCCTTTCCTTGCCCGTTGGTCCAGCTGATGTGCACAAAACCAGTGTATGTTTCTGAATGACATTAAAGTGGCTATTCTATTCTATTCTATTCTATTCTATTCTATTTTGTCATCCTGGACAAATTCACTCCCACTAGGACAGAAACATTTTGCCATGACCGTCATCACTCCATGCACCTGACCCTTGTAGGTTCCGAGTGCACTAAAATCATGTTAGGAAAGAGCACCACACGTGATAACCGAGCTGCCCAAATCGTTCAGTGTTTGGGATACAAACATGAGATCCAGTAGGCTCCTCCTGAGTGTGCCGAACACATACTCATTCGCTTGTTGAGGACAGGGTGAAGGATGACTCATCAAAGTATTTTTTCACCGTTCAGTAGATCCCTGACTGTGGCCTTTCCACCACTTTACTAGTGAAAGTATTTTTTTTTAGCTGTAATAAGAGGTTTATATGATGCAACCCAAACACAGTGTGCCTCTCTGTGAAACGTTCCACAGTACTTCTTGCTCACACCATACTTAAGGTTTTTTCGCCAGTTCATCCAGATGCTTTTTGCCTTGTATCTTGGACCAAAACTTATGGTCATAGAGTAATCAGATTTGTGCACAGCTGTCCTGCATTGAATATGTCATCAAACATCAACAAGTCTTGATGTGAACCCTTGTGCAGTCACTGAGGTCCTGTTGTATACCTGTCTTTGTGGGCAATTTAATAAATGGTAAAATACTGGAAAGGTGCAATGCACTACCTATAGGTACTTTAAGTGACAGATTCTATAGTAGTGTGTAATTACTTTTTATGGGTGATGCCCAAGTTGGGTTATGTTGTAATATAAAGAGAAAACATTAGCGGTGTCAGGGTCGCGATGGCGGCATGGCATCGTGCAAGCAGAGAATAAGGGTGACGACCCACTTGCGGCTCAGGTACAACGAAAGGGGGTTTATTGGGAACAGAACAGGACAACAAAAGAAACAGACCACGAGGGGCCACAACAAGAACCAGAAGGAGGACACTGAATAAATAACTAAAGGAAACACAAATCAAAAAACCTAGGAAGCAGGACTAGGGGAAGTAAACGGAGCAGACAATATACAAAACACATACAATTTCCCACAATGACCAACTAGAGAACAGGACATAGACAGGCACTTAAATACAGTAGAATGCAAGGAAACCCAGGAAAAGGTGAAACTCATAGATTAATTAACCAGTCGGGAAGGGCACAGGACAACGAGCAACAGAGGGAACCAGTTACCTATCACAGAACTAGGGAACGCTACAGAGACAAACTAGAAAAACACACTAACTAACACTGAAGAATACACTAGGGTGATAAATGGAACAGTGACCAAAAAATACAAGGAGGGTAAACTGAGAACTCAAAAGGAAAAAGCAGAACCTGAGGAACAGAAACTCGAATACAAAATAACAGATAAGACCGGCCTTGAACCCATGACCCAAGAAACAGAGCTGCACGCTCAGCCCACTGAGCTATGCAGCAGGTTAGGGAACAAGGGCATAACAGCAAGGGACTAAGGGAAACACACTAGGAACTTTGGTACACTGGGCTGAAGGGCAGACGCAAAGGACCGGGTCGGACGGGCACCGACCCTGACGCGCAGATCCTTAAATACTGACTTTTCCTATAGGTAAGTTTGTGTAAAGGTACAAGGTGTGTTACATGGAGGTGGTCTTTTGCTTAAGGGGGGGCTCCTGTGCCGCTACCATGACTGTGGATTTCAGAATGGATGCAGGACCATGTATGTTTAATTAAAAGCCCTTGGCACTGGGTCCCCGTGGAACCAAGATTCTTGGCCTTGGCCAAGACCCACAGCCTTGTTCAGCATTTTCCCTCAGTGCCTGACAGAAACGAGGCTCGCGTCCCACCTAATTGTTTATCGAGTGAATTATGCCGGGGCCCAAAATGAAGCAATACAGAGGATGGCGTTTTCATTTAAGATTGCAGGGCGCTATTTATTGTTTTGGATGGACCCTGAGCTGTAGGATGAAAGAAAGCCAAATGGGAGATACACCAGCAGGAGCTCAAACATCTATAGATGTCAGTCTCGAGGAAAGGAATGGGTGCTCCACAAAGGCTATGTAATGCTAATATATGATTGATTGAATCAGATTATCGTATTGTATCGTATTATGCTAATCAGGAATATGTGACACGGGATGCGTTCGGCAGCACAGTTATACCTCAACAACTTGCCATCTGTATAACGGGTATAACTTGCTCCTTCGTTCAGTTTTGTTTAGTGTTTTGACTCTTTCATATGTTGTGTGCCTTTCAAGAATGTGTTTTGTGATATTGTAAGTCAATTGTTAAGTTTAATTCCAACATATCCCCAATATGGGGCAGGCAGGTGGTGTAGGGGTTAGGTATGCAACCGTGTAGTCAAAAGATTGCCGGTTCAAGTTCTCGACCCGCAAGTCACGTGGATTAAAAGCAGAGGACACATTCCGTTGTTGCCTGCTGTGGTGTGTCAACAATGATGATTAATCAGCTTCACTATATAAATCCAACATACCCCAAAATATTGTCAGATACAGAATCTAGTATGAAGAAGATGTTTGATGTATTCTATACACTTTCGTGGGTGAGTGGTTGGAAAATAGTTGGATGGATGAATGGACGGAAGGTTTTGTTCACTTGGATTCACAGGTGATTTTCATGCTAGCCTCTCTAGATAAGCACTGTCTTTTTGACATACAGGCTGGATTCTTTTGGCCTTGTGCTGTGAATGATAAATTCAGCTTTTCCAAGCCTTCCTTCTGTTCATTTTTATTGCCTCTCGGATAATGAGGTTGTTGTGTCAATATGTAAGCTAAGGCAGTGTTTCCTAACCCGGTCCTTAGGAACCCACAGACACTCCATGATTTTGCTCCCTCCTAGCTCCCCGCCAGAGAGTTCCCATTTCTTGCTCCCTCCTAGCTCCCAAAAACATCTGCTGGTCCCCAAGGACTGGATTGGGAGACACTGACCTAAGGGAAATAAAATTTCAGAAAGAGGGTCAATGGCAAGAGCTTCTGCAGACGTCATATTTTTTTATGAACTCCTAGTTAAATGTTTGTTTTTGATTTCGGGCCACATAGACTGACCAGTTCTTCTGGGGCACCGTCGCTTTTGAACCTAGCATAAATTAGCATTGCAATTAACGTGACTGTGGCTGCAGTGCGGATATGAATCATGAGTAAATGCCGTCTAGTTTAGTCAGTCACAGCTAATGAAACGAAAGATAAATTAATGGCACCTCCTGGCAGATAGTGGAGTAAGCTCCAGAACCGATGTCGCCGTAGGTGATTTCAGTGCTACCTTAGCTTAGCTAGGTGAACCATCGTATGTGGACGTTACATCTTTGCGTTAATGTGGCCTGAGGTTGTAGGTTCCGAAAGCATTTCTGCAAGCGTCATTGAATTAGGAGGCGAAGCCCTGGAGGGTAGATGAATGTACTGCATGACACGGCCGAGGGTCGAGTGAGCCGAGCGGGACAGGTGGCAGCCTTTCAGGGCCCAGTGCTTTTTTAGTGTACGTGTGTGTGTGCGTGTGTGTGTGCGTGTGTGTATAAATGAACAGGCTGAATGATATATTCAGAATCAGTGTCTTGAATGCCTTTGTACAAAACAGTGCCTTTTTCCAGCTCTGGAGCATTTAAATGTCAGCAGATTAAAATCCCTGTTACTTGGCTTAATTAGACTTTAAACTGACTTATAATGCTAATTTGTTTACTTTTCTGTAGTACTTTGATACGTGCTGCTACTCTGTTGCTCCGACATCTTTCGTATCGTTCCCCTAATGCTCTCGCAAAGCGCTTTGAGTCTCAAGAAGATCGCAAGGCAAATAAAATGTGTCATTATTACTAAATGTACCATCAAAGCCACACTGTCAGGTTAAATGGTGCTTTACAGGAACATTTAACTCGAACAGCCCAGGGTGAAGTGCCTGTGGTTTTCCGTGGCCGTGACGTAAGGGCAGGCTCCCTCCAGTAAATGACAGCGCGGGGGCAGAATGCACTGGGGAAGTGTCGATCACGGCCAAGAAGCTCTGCGGCAAGGGAGGCAGGTTTGGTGCCTTACAGAAGGTCATTAGTTCACATGGAGCAGGGCTGCCTGTCTGTTCTAATTCACCACAGGTGATGTGTGTAATCCAGCTAAAGAGCTAAGACTGCCAGCCTCGACTGAAGTAGTTTCAGGTCCAATTCCAATCTGATCCATGATTTACCTCAATGTGAGGTTTTGTGGGTTTTCTAAGCGGTTCCTGCATGTTTATAAATAAAAAAAAAAAAACTCCTAGCTAGCTCAGTGTTTCCGGCCTTATTATTGGCTTAGAGTGTGACACTGCCTGGAAGCCTGTGGGGGGGCTTTCGGCCCTGCAAGTATAGCGTTAAGGTCTCAAATCACAGGTGAATAACTAGACTAGGTCAGGGAGACACTACTGATGGCTTGATTCTGTTTTAAAGCAGTGACCTCCCTTCCTACTCATCAGTAAGTAAGGCTAGCAGACTCTGGCCTGATAATGAAGGGGATTGATCCATGCAAGATAATTTCCGATTACTATCCGTATATTTCATCCAAGCATGCATGTGGCAGCTTTACCCTTTTTTTAAATGCTGCACCCCCCACCACCTCATACACGCACAAAAAAAAAGAACCTTTGACCCGCTGTCTAAGCTAATTACGCCCCCTAGTGGCACTGCATTTTCAGAAACCAACACTGTTTGTTTTGAGACCTTATTATTCTAGGTGCTAGGTGCTGTGAGTATGGTGGGTTTGCCTTCAGGATGGATGTATATATTTGTATGCATTTCTGTTTTTTTTTTTTTGCGTTAGCAATGGGGCACACGTGCAGAAGGAATACAGGGCAGCAGGTAGCTGTATTACCCCCGGACATTCCCTCAGCCCTTCTGCATTCCCAATACCTCCCGAAACCATTTGAAAAACAAAGACCAGCAATAAAAAATACATGAAAGTGTTTTCTTTTCAGGCGGCCAACAATGCGAGTGACAGTCCGAATACACATCATGGAAAAATAATCAGCCCCTGTCCATGTATTATGCATGCCATGATCCGTCTATTGTATGGTGCCTAAATGTCGAGGACCGACCCAAAAAAGCTTCTTGGACTGTTGTTGTCCCCCGTGCAGGAAGACCTGCCATTCCTCACTTTGAGCTCTCTCAAAATAGTTTGTATATATCGCTCGTGTCACGGCCGTGCCGTATATGTGGTATGTTTGGTCATTCTTCTCCATGAAGCTCCCTCCCCTCCACATTAAATAAAACTGTGTACTTTCTGTTTGCAAACCTGTGCACTCCAGAGCCTCTGCTTATGTAAAGGGGGGCCATAAATCTCATCTCCTCATCATGTAGAAATGGTGTTTTTTTATGCAGAGTTCCCTGCCAACAATCTGCTTAATGAAAGGACTTTCCGGTTTAAAGAGAGCGCGTCTGCCGTTCTAGTGCTCCGAATTTAAAGGTTACCCTGATGACTACCTGGTTATGCCCTGTTCCACTTGCGTTCTTTTTTCTGTCGTAATTTGTATGAACCCCTTACAAGTGCTCAAGGCGTATTATACTAATGACGACAACTCATTAAAGACACCCTGCTCGGTATCTGATGAATGTTAAATTCTATAGCATTAACATTATTCTGCCGTTGTAATTACAAGGAACTAATAGGGAGATGTTTTCTCTAGTATAAAGCAAATTTCTCTATTCTCTTCTAGCATCTTTATTGGCAACACACTGAGTGTGGAGTCAGTACCATGGACAGAGACAAAAGCTACTTCCTCATTTTTTGCAATCTTTTTTTTCTTTTTTTACATGTACAAATAACTCGAAGGCTTTGTACATAATAAAGCTCATATATCCGTGAAAAGGGGTAGCAAGAGCATGGCACTGTACATTGCAACTATTTTGCGTGATGTTAAGTTGAGCCGCCTCCCCACGGATGACACATCTCCACCTGTGGTCTCCTCCAGTTTCTAGGAACAGACACTGGATACGGCCGGCCTCTGATTATGTTTCTCGTGGCCTCCTGATGTTGGAGCTGCCAGCTGACAGTGAACACTCTGTTGCTCTGACACTGCTCTAGCTGACGTTTATTAACCCGAGGTCTCCCTGCTGCATATGATTTCAGCGCGTTTTTTGTAGGCGCATCTATGCGCGTCATTCCTGCGGCACAGCGTCCACATTTCCTGCTCACTCGTTTTTTTTTCCTTTTTTTTGGTGAACAATCCGCTTTCTTTGGAAGGCTCTGTACCTTCCCCAACTGGCACAATAGCTTGATTGCATTGCCGTATGATATATATGGTATATATAATAATGTAATACGATGGCGTATTGGTGTGGTTGATATGACGTTTCTGTTCATCTCACAGCTGTGTGTGGACAGCCGTGCAATCAGCAAAGAAAAAAAAAAAACACGACATGCTTTGACCTTGATAACATACGTAGGTCCTTCAGTATAATAATAGATAATTGAAGATGTTTCCTGAGCCTAGGGGGATCTAATCCTATCCCATTTCTCTGTGATGTGAAGCCACTTAATGCACGAATGGGAACCAGTGAAAAGTCGTCACATCAATCCACCTATCAAATGTAGCGCTCGACCACAAAAGATTATGATGATGAGGATGATGATGATAATGATGATGCAAAGGAACTCCCACGTAACGTAAATTGACTATTAAGCTGTGGAGCACATCCTTTGTAACAGTATTACTATAAATAAAGATATATGAGGGGTTTTCTACAGAACGTCAATTTACAGGCAATTTTTCGGCCCAGTTCCCTCCCATTAATGTGACAAATGGATAGTTCCAGCTGTGTTTTCATTCTTTTATGCTAGGATTGAAAAATGTAAAATTCCCTTTGTTTGGATGAAATTCAAATGGCAATTTATTTTAGTCATGCAACACTTAAAACTTACGTTTTGGAGACAATTTTTTTTAAGATTTTATTTTTAATTTGTAATACTTTATTGCAGAATATTGTACTTAATTTGCATACTGTTTAAACTGTTTAAACTCGGTTCACAATTTTTTCCTCATGTCCTTTAATATTTAACAATATGTGTTAACGATGGGTCTTAATTCTTAATATTAAAATGTAAAGTACCCCAATCAGAGCTTAACCAATTTCACATTTTGTATTAGTCAGCACAATAATGGGGTTTGTGTCATTTTTTTGTGAAATAATTATTTTGAGTTAATGGTTTTTTTATCGGCATAATTTTCTTAAAAATTAACTTGATCGTTTCATTAAGACCTGGGATTTTCATATGGAAATAATAAGAATAATTAGAAGTTAAATTGACTAGTGTTGTGTAAATACCGAATAGTATTTATTGAATAACGACATTTTCAGTATTTTTTGCCAATCGATTGTAACAGATTCTAACTAAATGTTAGAATGAATGACAGAGACATAGCTTTTGAGACTTCCTCTCATGTAACGGGCTCAGGCGATTATGGTTCCTCTTAATAAAAGTGTTTACGTCTAATAACATAAAGGGTGGCAGATAGAATGCATGAATGAGTATGAATGGGGATGTTCAGCATAGTCATTGGTCATCATTGTAAATGGTCTTCATGCTGAAAGTAAGTTCTCCGCCTGATAATCCCTCTTCTTTTTTTCAGGTTGTTCTCGTCTTTGCACTTAGCATTGGTGCCCTTATAATATACTTCATAGACTCCTCTGAGTAAGTACTCTTCCTTTCCTATGTTGTCTGTTTTGCTACTAATAACATTTTCACCATGCAGTTAAATGTACTTACTATTCAAGGATGCCGCCAAAAGTGTATGTGTATCTTGCTGCTTACCATATAGTGTACATGTGTAGTGTCTTTTGTTGGAAAAACAAGATTCAGACAGATTTGGCTATCATGAAAATGCCTACAATGATCTGACAGACAGACACATCAGGGTTTTTTTTTTTTTGTGAACAATGACAATTAAATTTCATTATTTAATCTCTTCTTGAATTGTTTTAGCCACATGCAAAACAACTTCTGATTATTCAAAAGATTATACATTGTGGGTTATACAGTATACTGTATAATATCTGCTTATTTATTTATAAATGAAATGGTGTCCCTATTAAGCATATTTAGCGAAGTTGTGCATTTATGCTTTTAAAGAATATCATATAAAGAACTGTACAACTAAAAAATGCATTGCCTGCTTCTCCCCCAAGCCTTCTGTAAGATATCGCTACTCTGCTTCCTGGCAACGTACTTATTATTTTTTGTCAATGGAACCAAGCAACATGAAGCAGTTTCCATGACAACTGCTGGCAAATTACCTTGATTTTTCTCCTCCCTTCCTCCTCTCTGCCTTAAAGCAGGTGGTCAATTTGCCCTGAATGGTCAATGTCAAACTGCCAACCAATAGATAGTAGTGCCATGATGACACCCACATGAAATTTTTTATAACGTTGCACCATTTTGAAAGCCTTGTTTTTTTTCTAGTAAAGAGGGATTTCAAAGCACTATGCATGATTCATGCTATTTTCACAGATTAAAGAAAAAAACACACGTACACACGTTTTAGGTGATTTACTGGTCAATAATAAATAGCCTAAAATGATGATAGGAACGATATAATGTGGAGTATTGCGCAATAATCAAGCTGACCAATCGGGTGGCACCTCTTTCGTTCCCTTCCGTTTGAACAGCTTGAATTGTGGCCCTTGGAATGCAGCGTGTGAATGGATGATTAAAGTTGTGAAGCACAAACGCTTACTCCCAGTACACCACTCAGGGAGTGGGCATTATGCTCGTGCTCGTGCACCGCACTAGCACTCTTTTCACGAGCATGCTGTGCGATGCCCGCTGGTGATGGAATCTCTACTCCAGGCTTTTCTGTTGACAACATCAGTCCAAAACCCACTGTTTAAACCGTGCTAAACTCTTATTTTGCTGTTAAACCTTCAAACATGGAGATCAGACATTGAACAATCAAGACGTACATCTCTAATCTTGGTTCTCTCCCTGTCCATTCCCCTAAAAAGTATGTTTTAGTATGTAAAGGTAAGAAATGCATGAAACATTTTTATTGACTTTTAATAAGTTGTTGTTTTCATAATTATTTTTCAGTTACGAAAACAGGATGCAAGTGTAACATGTTTATTACACTAAACGGCTACATATTTTCTCTAGATCTGGGCTTAACTTTTATGGTACTAAATGCTATTTGATGAAGTATTCATCGTTTTGGGTATGTACTTTGCACAATTTTGTGAAAATGTGTAATTTTATCAAAATCTGATCTTTACCCTTGCACCAAACTTAAGACCAAGCAATCATTGTAAACCATTTTTTGAAAACGATAAACTACTTTTTTATTAATTTGTGTTACTTTTACATTACATTTTTAAATCCATTTTCGGGTCCATTTTACATTTCATGTACAGTAAGTTCTTTTGAAATCTTGAAACTGGGGGATTGTGTTTTATTGTTTGGAATATTGTCTCTTTTAACACTGGTCATGTGACACTCACACACATGGATTCGACGGACTTAGCTGAGTATTATAAGCATCCTGACTGACGGGGGTAGTGCTCTGAACTGTTTCGTTATGTGAGGATACCCCTGCCTTTGGAGGTCAGCCACCATCCATAAAAAGGCCTTGGAGACAGTGTCCTAAGTGCTTTGCAGAAGGCAATCCCCACAGTAAGGCTACTCATTTAAAGAAGATTAATTGTCAGAAACTATATGAGAAGTTTCCAGTTACTTTTATGAAGCTGAGGATCCATCAGCACAGTAGATCACTGTTGATCTGGTAATCGATAATCCAAATTCCAGTGTTATACTGGCCTTCCCAATCCCCCTGTAACATCCCTGTTAAAAAAGGTTACTCAGCAGATAATATTTGTTTTTAATCCGTTTGCAGGGGAAAGAAAATCTTGTAAATTTCCCATAAATTTGATGTGCAACCTGTAATGAACATAGGCAAATTTATGCATTAATATTGGTGCCATAAAACATTTACTGCCCAGTAAAAGCCCAGTTTTTCTGTTCAGTCCATGGCCTGTGAAATTCCTCAACATATCCATTTGAGTCGCACTTTGTTAATAAAATGTCCATGGCTTTCTATAGTAAAGCATCACGCAGTCGAGTTTCTTACTCAACCTGCGTTTATAGTTCAAGTATTCCATTCCTCATTAGTAAACATTAATGCATAAAATGTCCATTAAAAACTGCTGCCTAGGAACACAACATTATAGAAGACATCTAGAGCTTATTGTATTGTGGACATAATTTGGTGCACTTAATTATCAGACATTGACTGCTATATAATTATAGCTATATAATTTGTAAATAGAGTTTGTATTGTGATTCTAGTTTTGGCTCGTAATGAAAAATAATTTCTAATGACTGCTCATTTATACTTTGCAGATGTAATGTGTAAAATTTACCCATGAAATGAGGCATATAGTTATATGATTAAATATGAATCGATTTAGAGAGCTAGCAATGAGGATGGCACCTCCACATATCAAGAATGCATTTATCAACACAACTCCTGATGCATACCTAAACACAGATACACACAACTCTACCTAGATTAGGACATGCTTTGAGACCCGCTGATCTTCAGTGACGTTTCTTGACCATTTCTAAACCTCTGTCTCCTGAAATCTGTGCTTTACCTAAATCCTCACTTGCGTTTATGATGCTGGCATTTAGACACATTGTGCTATAGGTGTCTGTCGATACCGAACTGAAAGTTAAGTCTTACAAACTCCCACACTTCCAAACACTACCGTGTAGGTTTCAGTGGACTTTCCATCCGTCTTTAGGCACCTCCTTTCAACAGCTCAAATGTACTCAGAGTTATAGTTTGAGGTTTGTTATTTGATGTACTAACAACTTGTGGCATTTTAACTGAATCATAGGGCATGGCCAGTCTCCTGTGTTGTTTGATAGATGAACGTGGGTGCTGTCGAAGGTTTCAACTCATTCTGACAAGCAACGAGTCCAGCTACGCAAATGAAATTGTTTAATCTGCGTAATGTGAGGGGTCAGGGCTTTTTGAAGAACGGGGAACGAGCCTAGTTCCTGTCTTACAGCAATCATCATTAGTCAGTAAATGAGGGGGAAATGGACTGCCATTTAGATCGAGCCGCCTGTGCGCGCCTGTGCCCCCGTGGGTGCGCACGTTTTGTGGTCTGCCGGCGCAGCAATTGCTGATTTGACCGATTTCCGTGTTTATTAGCGCCAAATTGCGCTAATATTATGAGCATCAGTTGCGCCTAAAGGAAAATGTATTCGTAGGATTAGGGAGAATCATCACACCCCCGACGGGCAGAGATACCGAAAAAGAACACGCAAATAAAGCAGCTCCAGTGGGGGAAATAAAATGAGTTTTTATTCTGTCATTTTTATTCTAACACGGTTGTACAATGGCTTGGTGGAGAAACTCGGTATGACAGATTTTCCTGGAGGAGGAATGCTTTCTTTAGCATTGCCGACCGCTAGGTCATCTTCGATTGCGATCCTCCTTTCGGGAATAGCCAGAGGCACTGTCAGTCCCAGTCCCCTTTCTGGATTATTCATTTAAGATGTGTCTTTACATCGGAGGGTATTCGGTTTTACCAGCCCGATGGCCTGGATTGCCTCTTGTTTGGTTGTCGGCCGTGGAGCTTGAGTTTCACCTATAGCGGTAGCTGGTCCATCTCTCCTCTCGTCCCTGTCACACTATAAACACTGCGGTGTAGTTTTTCACTTGATACCCTTAAACGGGGTAACTGAAGAAAATGATCTTTAAAAATTAACGGGGCTTCACCAGACTAAACACCGACACCGAGTTTCAAACGCCGTCGATATGTATGATATAGAAAACTTGTAAATCGTATTAAAGAAAAAGACATGCCACAATAGGTTGACAGCACGCTTACGTTTCAGGCTTAGGAGACTGCTGATGTTTTAAAGAACTGTTTGAAGGATGGGAACCCTTTTCACACGCATCCTGCATTCGGTTGTAAGCTGTAATTTACGGCCCAGGAAAAGGGAGGACTAAATAAAGGCCTTTTTATAGGCCACTGTACCTGTACTTAAAGGTACAGGCACTCTGACTCTCCTTTGCCAGCAGCTCCATCGACCAGAACATTTCCTGATGCCTCCCTGGCATCAGGGCCCAGCTCTTCCTGGCTCGGCCTCAGGAGAGCAACGGGAGCTGAAGGGAGTCGGAGCCTCTCGCCGTGCCTCCATAAAGCAAATACTGCAGATATCCAGAGGTGGATAGTTCAGGTCCAGAAAGTAAAAAATCCAGACCAGGATTTTGTTTCAACTAACTGATTGAGTACTGTTACTGTGACTCTTTATACTGTACTAGTTGGTTGAAACTAAATCTTGGCCTAGATTTTTGCTTTCTGGACCTGAACTACCCACCTCTGCAATTTTTCACTCTTGCACTCTATCACCTGTGTGCAAAGTTTAATGTAAGGATACGCAGTTCTTTTATCTTGTGAGGATGCCTCATACCTTCAGGGTTGGGTGTTTGAACCCCACCTGTTTTGTGTGTGCAGAGTTTGTGAGTCCTCCAGTGTGGCTTTCCTCTGGGTGCTCTGGTTTTCCCCAGCAGTCCAAAGATATGCGGTTAGGATAATTGGCGTGTCTAAATTGCCTGCAGTTTATCATTGTGTGTGTGTGTGCGTGTCTGTACCCTGTGGGGACTGGTGTCCCATTCAGGGTATAATCCAGCCTTGTGCCCTGAGCTGCAAGGGTTATCGTATGAGTGAGTGGTTAATAACTAAAGAAATATATGTATCGTATAAATATATTTGAAAATTTAATAGGCATAATATGAATTTTTAGTGCACCTTCACCTTGCCTTTTAAGCACATTAATACAGACGTCCTATTCCTGACATCTATTGCCTATAATGTTGAATTTAGAGTTTGGCTGTTGTTGAATATCCATGTAGTTTTTTATAAAATCAATTTGATTTTAACTTAAAATGTAGGACGCCCTAACAGAATTAATTTTCTGGAGGAGTCAAGATAGGTATTTTATGTTCATTGGTTTGAGATGATTGTAGGGAATCTAAGTCATGCTGTTACCATAGTAACTATTTCTGGCCAAATTACAGCTTGTTGCAGGCTCACAGTGAAGTTTTCTTCTCTGGGGTCTGCCACTGTGTTACTACTCAGCGGTTAGCCCTAGTGATTTGTCAGGAGCAGCAGTGGTTGCCTGGTCAGGAATCTGGGGGATTTTTGAGGTTAAACCTGGGGATATTGTTGTTAAAAGGGACGGTCTGGCATCACGTGACCCTGTGGGAAGAGCCTGCCTGGTCGGAAATGGTGAAAATGATCGCTTTCGAATGGGCAAAACAGAGGATCGCGTTCACGGAACCTGGGAAAGCTCAGTGGTGGCCATTTAATCCGGGGGACTGTTTGTAAGAGATGCTATCTCAATGCAAATTGGCACCTAGAGCCTGTGCAGTCGTGACTCTGCAGACCAAACACGGTGCGTGGCTGCCCCCTTCAGAGTGCCGGGTGGCTGCGTACAGTGCGCCTTAGCTTCACGACTGAGCAGGACTCTGCCAGTCTGACGGGGTTGAAACCAGCTTTACCTACCTAATCGCTTACACAGTTGAAGCGGGGTCAGTGCTGCCTTAATTATACATGCGAGCAGCAGCAGAGTGACTTTCCCGTGCCCCCTCTTCTGGCCTACCGCTATCTCCTTGTCCTGTTATCTCCCCTTGTCACCTATCAGTAACTAAGATAAAGTAGCACAAGGACAATATCCCGTAATTATCGTGAGTAGTCTACTTTGACTTAAGTATTTCTCTTGGAAAATACTTGCCAAGAACCATCCACAAATGGCCCGACCTCCTTATATATTTCCAGTAATATAAATCTTGCAAACTGTTGATTGCTACTTTACGTTTGCCCGAGGTGAGCGAGTGTTTAAAACAGAAGCGGCGTTTATTCTGAATGGCCGCTATTCAGGTTGTTTTTAAAGGAAATTTAATGGGCTGCATTGACGTTTTTCTCTATTCTACCGTGATATTTACTTATTCGTCAGTGGCTAAATGTTTGTTGTTAGTGCATTTTCTTCCCTGTCCTTGGTGTCTATCTTGAAGTGTACTTGAGTGTTATAACGTTAGACTTGTGTGGAGCTTGTGAAAGTAATGGGCAAGTATATTTTTGCAGGATCAGTGTAATATCCTTTACTTCATGACCCTGACACGTGTAAGTAGTTGGAAGATGGATGGATGGATAGATGAATGGATGGATGGATGGATGAAATATCCTTTACTAGTCGTTAGCATAGTCGAGTACATGTGGACAAAGAAAAAGCTGAATGACTTCATTAGTCATCATGAAGCATTGCCGCTAAAAAGCTATGGATATTTTTAGTATTTTTCTCTCACTGGTTTTATTTGCCCAGTGTCTCTGATGGTGCTAAATCATTCTTTTCCTAGTTCTACTGCTCTGGCCTAAATCTATCATTGATGTATTAACCAGGCCTTGTTTCATATCATCTTTTGCCCAGGGGACGTACTGCGGGCTCATTGATGTAGGTTTTACTGCATGGCAGCCGGGCCATGTATAAGCTGCATGCCGCCATAGCGCCCTGTAGCTCGTCACTGCTGACTGCATCGCTCAGCCTGCCGACATATCTAGTCTAATGTGTTGCACAATGAATGACTATGCATGCGTCAACTTTGTGGGCCTCTTATTTCCTTTATTTCTCCTCCTAAGACGTGCACCCGTACATTCACAGTGGAAGAACATGCTCAAGCACAACATTACGGTTATATTTGCCACTCTCTGTCAAATATAATGCCGAACATAATGGTGACTGAGCGTTTTTTTTTTTCTCTCTTTCCTTTACCCCGAGCAACAGGTGCTACATGACCTGCTTTTGTTCGTATGTGTGGTATACGCATACGTGTTTGAGATGGTTCCACACAAATTTAGGCCATGGGTGTGTTTATTTATTTATTTTTTTACTAATTAAGTTTTATCCCTTTGTCATATTTCATGTTCGCTACTTTTTTTCTATTCCATTTCTTCTTTTCGATTGTATTGTTTTACGTTGTAATTTAGCTAGCTTGTTGTTACGCTTTTATGAGTTAGCTTTTTTACGTTGATGTAACTTTGAGATGCTATTAAAAAGGTGGGGGATGGGCTTGCGGTTACCCTCTGGCCTTTTTGATAACATCCTGAGCACCACACTGTTTTGCCGTGCTTCATGCCAGCTAACAGGAGAGAACGGGCATTAAATCTTCTGCTTCTTCTATAAGATACGTGAATGCACAGTATTGTCGGTAGTATTGCGCAGCTGCTTATAGCACTCGAAAGCTTATTTGAGGTAGGCTCCGAACAGGAATATCAAGTGGAGAGGTACTGAGCTAGAATGATACAGACAAGTATGTTGTTTGTATTAAGCACTGGATTCTTTATAATAACGTGAAGCATCTGTTTTTTTTTCGGTTGTGTAGGGCTTTGATAGAGCCCAGTAACTGGGTTGACAGTAACAACAGTAATTATCAGCTTACCTGCTGAGGCAAAAGGCTATTTGTGTGCCCACAGGACACATACAGGTGTCTGGTCTCCAGGATGACTGGTCTCCATGGCACTCCATTCCTGGCTTTCATACGGGGAAAGTCATACAGATATTGTCCAAGCAGTAAACAGCTACACGTTTGGCATCAGAAACCATCTTAGCCCACTGGCTAAGGCAGCAAGGCTCACCTGTAATTGTCTCTGATGCAAGAGGTGGTCTTTCTAGGCTGAAATAGAGTCTTAGGTCTTACTTACAATAACATCTAAGGGTTGTGGCTTAGAAACTCAGTGACTCAGTCCTCTTTCATACTGTCACAGTTGAAGCAGATGTCAATATATTATATATAAAAGTTAGCTTAGATTAAAACGTTACACCCAATTTATTAAATATCCAGTGCCATGGAAAAGTTCTTTTCTTTTATTTTTTTTGGAAATACAATTCAGCAATATCTAAAAGGGACATGATTCTTTTTATTTGCCTTTGACGAAGGAATAATCACCTCTAAAATAAATATATAAATAAAATGTTAAAAATGACAATGAATGCCTTTGAGGACAGCTGCAGCGAAACCCCATAGTGACTTGACAGCACAAATTGGGTAGTCTTTCAAAAACTGACTGGTGCTGTTTGCTGAAGTGTGAAGTGTCTTTTAAGTCTTTGAATAAAAACTCAGAGGACGCTCTCAGCGCTATAGAGTGTCATTGGCTATAATGATCTTCCAACTCGTATCCATCCCATGATTACCTGTTTTTGCTTTCAGTGTACGCACTTTGTTTTTCAGTGTCACAGAAAATACTCTTGCTGTGACTGTTATTTAGATGAGAAGACGCATATTTCTGTGTGCTCTCACTTTGTGTATTCCTTTCTCCTTTAAAAATGCATTCTCTTCACTAGTAATTTACCGTTTTAGTTTTTGAAACATCTTGATAAAACTGGATCATCATACATCCGCCGCCGTCATCGGGGAACTTGAGATTTGTGTAACCGCTAAATAACTACCTCCGTGTTGTCTGTGTACTTTGTGGTATTTGTAAAGCTTTTGTAATTGCCATATGTCCTGTATATTGAATGTGTTTTTTTGTGGTTTGAAATGAGAGATGTTCCATTTGTTGTGTTGTATTTAAACAAGTGACAGGTGCTGTTAATGCCTGTCCTGTGTATCCATAGCTTCCCATTGGTGTGCACATTCAGAGCAGTTTAAAGTGTGGGCTACGTTTGTCTACTAAAGAAAAGGCCAAAATAGATGGCTGACAAGCTATGAATTATATAAACGTGCTAATAAACAAGAAAAAAAAATGTTAGTTGTATGACAATCTGCCGTTCACTTGTCTCTTTTAATGAAGACTAATGTATTCCACACTTCTGCAGGGATATTTAACTCTGCATGTTTCAGTATTTTTCCACACTTAATTCACTTCTTCCATGTCTCCTGTACATGGACAAATGTGTATTTTGCGGCCCCTTTTTACAAAACAGGTGTCATTTTTTTTTATTAAAAACAAACAAGTCCACTTTACAATTAGACCTACATTCTTACGTTATTGTTTGAATCCAGGTTGACAGCAGCATTTTTTTGGCATTGGAAATTTGGTGCTAGAGGGTGGGAGTAATGTAGAACATTTTCAAGTTTTAGAAGATAGCTCGCTAACTTAAGTGTTTGGATAGAAATTCATTAATCTAGAGATTTTCCTTGATTCCTAGATCGACCATCACTTTTTCATTGCTTGCACTTATATCGTTACAGTGGGTTCTACGCAACTTTTTAGAGCTGTCATTTTTAAGTATTTTTAACACCTGACATTCACAGAGTATTTTTGCATATGTATGATAATGATTGTAATACTTTACCTGAATTAGAACTTTGATCAAATTCATACCTAACAAAAAGGTTTATTATTTCAGCACTTCATATTGCAAAATGTTTTGCTAAATCGATTAAGAACAAGATTTTATAGAACTATGTAAGAAAATGCTGTCGGGTCGTACTGAAATTATTCACCATAGCCATATCACAGCAGTATAAACTACATAGCTAGCTAAGCAATGAAGACATTCAGCACATTGTAGTGCTTATGAAATAAATGAAAGTATTTCCCCACCCTTGTTGAGAGGTATGAAAAATACCGGGAAGTAATGCTTTTTATTACAGCGTGTAAAATATGTATATAGGTATGTATGTATATACAATGCATACGTACATATCTATGTGCATGTAAAATGATATCCAAGTTTGTAGTAAAAAGGGGAATATTGCAGCATCATATTTCATTTTTCAGATTTTCTTGGTTAATGCTTTGGCTTGTTTATGTGTAAGATTGAATGTTGTGTTTTGTGACTCACCCCCTATGTCATATTAAATCTTAAGCTTCCCTGTTCATTTCATGGATATGTATGTACATGATGTTTTTGACTTCTGTTGTGAAGAATCCAAAGGATTATATTGCTTAATTACAAATCAATATATAAATCAGTAAATTTAATTGCTTTAACTCATATAATATCCCTCCGGCACTTAACCTTCTAAAAGGCCACAGTAAGAAGGGTCACCTGATTAAATTAGCCTGTTTAGAAAATTGTTGAGGGACAGTGTTGGTTGATGAAAGGAACCATAGTGTGCGCAGTATTTCAAATTTTAAATGTCTATTTTCAACAAAAAAAAACCTTTCTTCTAACATTTATCCTCAAATCAGTAACAGTATAGGTTGAAAAAGTACCCAAACCTCACTTTTCCCCTAGCTTGTCCAGCTTCAGTAGCAGTACTCTTTAGGTCAGCGTTGCAGCATTGGTTTGAAAGAACATTGTGTACCCTTATTCTCATCAAAGAACATTGGGGCACATAGCAGTAATTAGCATTCTTACTATAATCAGTTAGTGATTAAAGAGGCAAAAAGCTGAAATTGTAAATATCCAATTATTAATTGGAATTCCGGAAAGTTTATTATATAAGAAAATATGTTGCCGTGTGAATAGATTCGTCATTGATTTCGAGGAATTTAATGAATATGGAAAAATATTTTTTAAATGACATTCCGACTCCTAAAAATGATTTTTTTTCTTCTGTTATAGTATTTTATGCAAATTTGCTCTGAATTGACTGGTGGGAGATTGAAACTGGTGCTGAGTGTTAATTACAGTTGTCTCAGTATCAAACAAACGTTCACCAATTAGCGGGCTGTTTTTGAAACTTCCTGAATTTCCATATGATATTGCCCTTTAGGGGTCGCTATAACGACATTTGTCATGTTTGATGTCGTACTGTGGGGACTTAGAGAGCAAGGTCTAACAAACTCATTATACAAATTACACTTGTCTGAAATGTATGTGAGCATGCCTCAAAAGCTTATGAAAAGAGCATTACCCTGATTACCCTAGGGAGCAGAATTCATAAGCATGCAATAAAGTGGAATTCAGCGACCTGTCTCTGCCTGTGTTTCTGACAAGAAGCCCTCTGCTTCCTGGTCTGCGCTGTCACCTGACTAAATGCTGATTAGATGCTCAAGCCTGTCAATCCTTACTGTGGCCTTACAGGAGGTGAAGTGTAAGCAGGAGCGGCCGTTGATTCCCATGCAGCACTGAGTCCATAGCTACAATTATTAGCTTAATCCAGGAGATAGTCGACTTTTGGGGTTAGTTTTAGTGAATTTGTCAACATAGGGTTGCCATTTAAGCCTTTGCGATTTATTATCTTCATATTTAATTACTAAAAAGCCATTTAGTATTAATCGATACTTTCAGGGAATCAAAAAATATTAATTGTCCTTTGAGTTTTTATTGGCTTTTGTAGAAAATAGATTATGGTACATATTAAATTGATGGAAGCATTGTCCCTGTGGTTACACTGGCCTTGGTTTTTTTTGCCAAAATTTATTATTATATTGGGTATCACTTCTTTTTATCTTTATTGATTTATTTTTGTGGTTATGCTGACACCCGGGGTGTCCTGCAGACGTGGGTGTGTTGCCATGCCTTTTTCTTTAAGCTAGCGAGCTGTCAGCGACTTGCATGTGTGATGACCTGATCGCCGCACCATCCATGCGATCCAGCACCCAAATGCAAGCAACCGCACCCCCCAACAGGGAGCCTGCTGACAAGCAGTTGGTTATCCAACCACCCCCCCCCCACCCCCACGGTCTCACTTGTCTTGTTTCTGCCCAACTTTAAGCGTGGTAATCTACCAAGTCATTACATTCTTCCATTTCGGTTTTTAGTGCCCGATACAGACATTACGGAGTCCAGTGCACTCAATGCTACTTTTGCTATGGCTGCCTGAACACATAATATGACACAATGCCCAATGCCTGCATGCACTCATTAACCCTTAAAGCGCTGCTTCTGCAATTATCTATTGCAACTTCCTTGAAATTATAACTCTCTAAGCTACTATGCCTTTCTTCAATATCAGATTTGGGGAAAAAAGCTGTACTTCCACATGTCAGTGTGATACACATTAAAGTTTATAAGTGATTTGTGTGATAGAGTTTACTTATAAATGTGTTTATAAATCATACTTTAATTATAGAACTTGGTAGTATCTGCTTCCTTTCTCTGCCTTTTATGTGCTCTGAGACATTGTCCTATAGCAGCAATTCAGTTCTTTAAGGGTTAATATGGGGTATCAAGATGTATTGAATTTACATGCCTGTATGAATATATATGCATGATTTTATTCTTTTCTACAGAGAACAGTCTTGACAATATCAGTGCACCTCTTATAAATGTTTTATTTCTGTTCAGAAATTGTTTTTAATAGCATTTACAGGAAAGAAGAATGCATCTTACATTATTTGATAACAAGATATTGAACAAATATAAAAACTCATGTGCATTAAATGCTAAAATCTCTCTCTTATTGTTGTTTTAATAGCCCCATAGAGTCCTGTCAGAATTTCTACAAAGATTTCACGTTACAAATCGACATGGCTTTCAACGTCTTCTTCTTATTGTACTTTGGTCTACGCGTAAGTACAAAATACTCTGTCCTAAAAATTAATCAGATGGCTTTTTTGGTCTGGCAGCTAACCGAAGACTTTATATATATATATATATACACACACACACACACACACACACACACACACATATATA
>JAODKM010000040.1:8043671-8058671 GCA_026780845.1 Petrocephalus sullivani | reverse complement strand
CTAATGGATCTGGTTCGTACTCTGGCGTCCACTGTAATTCACAAAGCTTATTTGTCTCCCGATAGTAACGATTTTCAGTCAGGGTGAGTCAGCATCAGGAGGGAGGTGGGGAAGAAGTGCAGCATCAGGGGATGCAGGAATACGATGGCCGGCGTGGCCCCGTGAGGGGGTACGTGGCCATACGTCTCTATCAGGGAGCTCTGAAAGGTCCAGGCGCACGTTTCAGCAAGATGACATCATAAAAGGTTCCCGCCTCTGCGCCTCACAGGGGCTGCGACACTGGGCTGCTCCAAGGCCCAGTAAAGCTGTGTACTCCTTGGCTTTAGCATTCTGTAGTATGTTTGTGCAACAGGTGGTGTTATTAAGGAACTTATCAGGAAGGCAGCCAGTTAAAGTCAAATCAAATTACATTTATTGTCACGTCACTAGTCACCAGTACACAGGTACAGTGCGTGTTAGAGATATGCTTGTGTGCATCTCTTTCGGAGCTGCAGCAGTAAGACACGTACTACATGTAATAGAAATATAAGTGTAAACATAAAACATTTAACAAATTATGTATGTGCAAAAAAATCGTTAAATAATGTGTGGACTGCCTTACCTTGCTTTCTTAAAAATAAAAAGAAAATGTTAGGAATGATTTGCAGATGACACCAAGGTGGGTGGTGTAGCGGGTACTGAACTAGCAGCTCAGCAGCTACAGCGGGATCTTAGTTGAATTAGTGACTGGGCTGATAGCTGGCAGATGAAATTTAACGTAGACAAATGTAAGGTAATCCATGTAGGGAGCAGGAATATAAAGTACAGGGATTTTATGGGTCCTACTGAAATAAAGGTACTGTAGCTTATCATGAGAAAGACCTCGGTGTGTATGTTGATGCTTCCATGTCAATTAAAAAGGCCAATAGGATGTTGGGGTATATCTCCAGGTGTGTGGAGTTTAAGTCAAGGGAGGTAATGCTGCTAATCCTTGGTAAGACCACACCTAGAATATTGCGTACAGGTTGGGTCACCATATGTTAAAAAGGACATTGCTGCCTTAGAAAAGGTGCAACGTACATGTACAGTAGGGCCACAAGAATGATTCCTGGTCTTAGAGGAATGTCATATGAGGAGAGGTTAGCTGAGCTAAATCTGTTCAGCCTCGAGCAAAGGAGACTGAGGGGGGAAATTATCCAGGTCTATAAGATTCTAATAGGACTGGATGCTGTTCAGCCAAATAGTTACTTCAGTATTAGTTCAAATACAAGAACTCGTGGCCATTGGTGGAAATTAGTGGGAGAACATTTTATGCTGGATTTGAGGAAGCACAGAGCATGGAATAGTCTTCCTGATAACGTAGTGCAAGCTGGAACCCTGGGTTCCTTTAAATCAGAGCTAGATAAGATTTTAACAACTCTGAGCTATTAGTTGAGTTCTCCCCAAACGAGCTTGATGGGCCGAATGGCCTCCTCTCGTTTGTATAGTTCTTATGTTATTATTTTGATTAAGCAATGCGCTAAAACCTGAATCTCTTTCGAGATGAAACATTTAATGAAATTGTATAAATTGCTTTCGTGAAGTGTTAAGAAATGATGTTTATGTTTTACATACAAAAAATAAGGCCCATAGGTCAATATTACCTGTGATTAATCCACCTGCCCTTTTAATCACTAGGCTCTGTGTTGCCTGTAACCCCAACCCAAGGAGAAAGGGTAAACTTCTCCTTCGGCAACAGGGGTTTGTGATTTTAGTGGATTTCAACACTTGGAATTATTTGCACGTAAATTTAGACTTAAAATCGCGCTATTGTTTAAATAGACTGGTTCCCCCAGAAAAAGTAACATCTTTGTTTGGTTCATGGAGAATGGGTTCAAGGACAGAGATCCAATGCAGTGATGCGTGTCTCTATACAATCACAATATACTGGTCCAGTACTTTCTAAAATTAAAGCGTAAAAAGGGTTTTTCCACAGATGTCCTGCCTGAAAATGGCTACAATCAGAATATTTGTAATAATCAGTGTTTATTGCTTAGTTTTTCCATTTGTTCAGAATGATCATACTTTTATATTATAAAACTACTTTTATTCCGGACACATAACTATTCCACCGCGTAATTACTTTCACCGGAGCTTCTCACTATTTGAAATTATCTATATCTCCAAAGTTATGCTTATTTTTAGGTTCTCTAACCAGGTTCAAATTCAGTTAAGTTCAGATAATTGTGAACTCATATAATGCATACAAGTCTGGCTTCTGCTTACCATTGAATCAATTGTATTCGTCTTAATTGAAAGTAAAAACAGAATCACTATGATGCTGGCAGTAATGATTAGCCATTAGAACTTGTTGAAACTATAGATTTTCCATCCACAAAAAAATATCATTGAGATGTTAAGGCTGGTTTAGACATTTATATATCAGCCACTTTTAACACAGTGAGCTGGGATTGCTTATTAAATACTCTACCATTGTGGTAGTTTAATCTGGAGCTAGCTAAATCATTGGCTTCCTAATCCCCATCACAGGCGACCAAAACATCACATTCAAACGTTTATGCATTTGCATTTTTGCATTGTGCATTTAAAAAACATTAAACACCATTAATATTGTGCTTTTATTGATTAAGACAAATAGTAATTCTTAGAAACGACAAGAATATATAAAGGTGTATTGTGGCAGAAAGCAGTAAACAAGTTCCCTGATGTGAGAATGTTTGTTAATAAGTGCTGCCACCTTGTGGTTCTGTAATGTAGTGCTATACTTTTTCTGTTAATATTTCCTTCATTTAAGAAATGTGTTGGACTTTTTCTTGACCAAAACATATTAAACATGACAGCTGTGTAGCGATGTTATTAACAATAGATGCAATAAAAAATGTCACTACATTATGTTTAGTTGTACAAAAGAGTGAAAGTTGGGATTTTTCCTAAACTATCTGCGACATGAATATTCAGACTAGCTAGCTGACAGATTGTTGTTAACAGGCGCATAGAAATGCTTGCTTCCGTGGATGTGATTCATCAGAGCAGCTGGGCGTAATCCCGATTAGATGGACTGTACGTTATCCCCTATTAATACCTCCGTCCTCTGTTGATTGAGAAATATGCACACATGCTTCCTGATTGGAGAGCTTGATCTGATTTGGCAGGAGCGTGCCGACTTTCAGCGCATGCGCCTTGGAATGAGTCCGCTTGACGCGGCCTGGCTCTCTTTGGGAATTCATGATTTCCATCAATCTTCGATTTTAATTTGCATGCACGAGGCAAATGCTTAATTGACTTAATTATTAAATTAAGGCCGGGGGTATGCCAGGGTCCCCAATGGCCACCGTGAGCTGGCAAATAACCTGCCCTGTAGACAACACTTTATGGAATAATTGATACAGATTATACCAATCAATTTTTCAACATCTGTTATCTGTATATTTTTTCTAAGTATTTTATATATTATCTTTTGTCCTACTTGTGGCACTTTAATATTAATTTAATTTTGTGCTTAATATTGAATATTTATGGTTCATTTATTTGTATCTGTTTCTGTCTGTGAGGAAATTTGATTTTATAATCAATTATTGCCATTTAGTAGTCAACTAAAGTCAATTAGTTATAAGTTACACCAATAACACAAAGTATCCCAAAGATGACTAAAAAAATAAATAAGAAAATGAATCACACGTGGACAGCATAGAAGCTTTCAGTCATGTGTTGGGTATCTTTAGCGACCATCTGTTTATTTTCATTTTCAGTGGGACGTTTTCAATTTCAGAACAGATAGTGGCCTCAATCTGGTACATCACTTTTGATTACTTCAGGATTACTATCATTTTTTTCTGTCTAAATCCCATGAAGAGTTCAGAGACCACTTAAGCTTTATAGGTAGCTTGGAACGCATGCAACTTGTATTTATTAACTGATAATGAGAATTAAAAAATTGCAACCTGCCAGGAACAGAAAAGAATGACAGGAAATGCTGAAATACCACTATCTGCTCACGTCCCACTGTGAGCAGATAGGGAGATAGAGACTTAGAGAGCTTGGTATTTGACCTTTTCCCTGGGTGATTTCTAAAGGAGATTAGGATGTAATATCCTGATGGAATAAGCTTTTTTCAAAGCTTCAGTACATGACTGATTGTGACTGGAAAGGCACGAGTATTTGCGTTAAATCTGGTCGTGACGTCTTCTGAAGAGCACGCATTTTTTGTTTTTCTCGTGGATCAGGCCACCAGTGCAACAGTCTGCTGTGTTCCTGCGTTACTTTACGAAGCGATATTGAGAGACAGTCCTCCGTATTGCTTCTAAGAAGAAGCGAGGCTGGGAGGCTGGCGTGATCGGGCCTTGCACAGGACTCCGACGGCACTGCCCGCGCTTATCATGAGACTGGGGAGGAAGGTCTTAACCAGCTGAGTTGAAGCTCCCATGGGCCTCTGAGCATCCCGATTGTAAGATCGTCATTGACCACAGATTTCCAGCCATGATTCCCACCAAGATGTTAGTATACAGGGAGCCTGACGGCGGCACACGGACAGAGACTTTCCGTAGCACTAGGAGACGCAAAAAATCTTGCGGGGACTTGTTTCAGAATGGGTATCGGGTCAAGCCCGGCCATGGACAGGTTGCGGATAAGGAAGACCGAGACAACCTCCACCATACTCTCTCCTCCTGTTTCCATGTCATTTCCTACTGGGGTAAGGCCTTAAAGGTTAGAAGGAGAGCTTTGGGATGCGCGTTGGGTGTCGCCTTGCTTATGTATGCACGCTGCAATGCCGGCGTCATGGTAGTGTTTTATTATTTAATAGCGCACATAAATTTGGAAATATTAAAGACAGCTACAAAAAAGTTATATATTTTAAAAGGAAACTTTGGACAGAAAAGAAGAATAGTTGTTTTTCTTGGTTTTAGATTTATTTCTTTTGATTAATTCATCGGTCATTGTTTGAACAACAAAGTCTCCCTTTTCGCTGTGAATGGGACAGACTGTAATGATCAACAGGTATTGCATATTTGTGATTAAAGAAAAATTGATATTGAAACTTGTATGGATTCTACAGCATGTTCTCCCGATTTAATGGGGGAATAGAGCACTTCGCTGTAATTTCTTCGCTCACAGTATATCTGAATGCTTGGCTGGTGCATTCAGTTGGATTCTCAAGTGATGTGCAGACTTTTGTGTATATCCTCATGATTATTCTGCAGCAAATGAATAATCCCTATAAGTGTTGCGGGCGGTTGTGCATACTATTCTGGTTTCTCAGAAACGTTAGCTATGAACATTTTAGGGTGAATTGGCAGGTGTGTGTTATAAAGGAAGGCTTGCTAGACACAGGGGTGAGGGTGGTGGCAGCATTCAAGGTGGGTCTATGTTATTTAGTAATATGTGTCAACCTCAAAACTTTTTGCAATGTCATATTTTTTTTAGAATTGGCAATTTTTTTTTATTTTGCTTCACTAGAGGTACTTGTGACCTTTCCCATTTATCCCAGGTGTTTGTGTGTCCCTTGTTGTCTGGTAACAAAATCGTTTTGCTCAATAGACTCCTTAGCTGTATAGCAGTGTTTCCCAATCAATCCCCGGGGGCCCAGAGAGTCCCTGAGAATCGGATTGGGAAACACAGCCATAGGGGGTTTGTATTTGGGGTGTACCTACTGTAGATTACAATAAAATGCTTACAAATATATTTTTAATTTTTAGGGTTTCAGAGTTTAAACCATAATTTTTATTTTATGCCATCTGCCTGGTCTTTACTTTAAGTGGATTAATTTTTAAGCTACTGAAAACAAACTGTTTAAAATGAATTTTCAATCTAAAGGCATCAGTAAAGTCTTGCATAATTTGCCCCAAAATGTTTGCTCACTTCAGAAAATTGTTTATTTGCTTGTTCATTTTCTGTTACAGCGAGTCTGACGTAGTTCTCTGACAAAATATGTCTGATTGCAGGTGCTTACCTTCTGTTCATTTGTTTTCTTTCATACAGGTTTACGGTTTTTAAGGGCCTTAAGGTTGATACAGTTTTCAGAAATTTTACAATTTTTGAATATCTTAAAAACAAGGTAAGTGTATTAATTTCAGTATGCCTGATTGTTTATTTGTAGTATTTTTGTATCTAAATGATTCAACTTTATAGCAATGTGAAGGTGTCAGCTCCTCTAACAAGGTTTCTGCCTTTAAAAAGCATGGTGGTAATGGCTGGTTTGATGGATTGTTACAATGTACTGTTCAGAAGAATATATATTCAACATTTTGTAATGCTCTGATCATTTGCTCTGAATGTTTTGTTACCGTCATAGGGAAAAGGTTTATTTTTTATTTTATTTTTTATTTATTTATTTTAATTTTTATTATAAGTTTCAGTCTTTACTTTATAAGACAGAGCAGTTTACAGCATAAAAAAACATTTGCAGACCTGGGCACCTTGCAAATTTACCAACAGTTATTATTGTTTTTAGCATTCCTGCTTGAAACAGAAAATACTCTTCTATAAAATTATTCTCTCCAAATTCTTTTATGATGTTTCCTAAATCTGTATTCACCGATATATTACCCACTCTATGCAGTGCAAGCATCGTAATGCTGTTATTTAGATCGGTTAAATGCTTTTTAAATGTGAACAGTTTAAATGGAGATTAAGTTTGTCCATTATCAGCCCTTAGGCTCACAGCAAATGTGCAATTAAGAAGGAAACACAGTAAGATACACTGAAGAAAGTAGATGAAAAATAATCTGAATTTCCTGTCTTGTCATTTCTTTATCATATATACCTTTTGTTGAATACGGCAGATCTCTAACAGTCTCTCTGTTACTCAGAATTAATGTTTTAGCACAAATGTCATGAAGAGCTTGTAGGACTTCTCAGTAATCGCCAGGGAGTTGCGTGAAAGGTTTTCCTTGCCTACATTCAAGATGGAGACCACTGGCAGGTCCAGTAGCCTTGGTTTATGTCCCCGATGATATGTCCTACACCAGGGTATAGAATAGTAGTAGTAAGCTAGCTCAGTTAGTACTTATGGAACATCTCGCTATACTGCAAACACTGCCCCTAAATTACTTACGTATATCTAATTTTACACTCTTGTATCCTGTTTCTACCTGTAATGTTCTTGCTTTCTGAGTAGGCCTCATTACCGTGTGATGTTGCGTGATGCAAGCCTTGGGCCAGTCTTGTGGCGGTGGTGATACCAGTGTTACAAATGAGGGACATTACAGCTAATGTGGCTCACTGAATGTTAACTATTTCGCATTAGTTCTTGGCAGTCTACGTGATAAATGTGTTAGTGTAGTGCTTCGCTAGCTATTGCAAATGATAAAATTAAGTAAATGATACTTTATTGGCCGTTTGTACATGTATGAGGACCTGTACTTAGGATTTTTTTTTAATTTTCGCATGTCTCCTTTTGCACAGATACTGTATGTATCTCTGTGTTCACAGTCTGGGATGCAGTTCTTATAACACAGAATCTTGGTATTATTACGAACTCACAGTCACCAGGCTGTCTCATGGCCGCACTTCCCCTTCTTTGCCACCAGGGCGCAGTGAAGTTACTCGCCCTCCACATGTAACAGAATGAGCATAGAGAGGCTTTTCTCAAGAGTGGATTTTCTCAACAGCAATTTTTTAGTCCCTACTGTTATATAAAAGTCAAAAATAGCGAGAGCCAGAGTTTAATCTATATCCAGTTATCCTCTTTGCTTTGGGATGAAAATCTGTCGCTCCTAATCTACTGAAATTCTCTGAATGTTGTTGTGTATTCCTAATGCAGCTAGAGGAGTATTCTCCAGACCCGTTATCAGATGTCTAGCTATTACAGTATGAATGTCACATGTGTGTCTGCTAAATATGTTTAGTCTGGAAAGAAATGTAATTTAGAACATTTATTACTGTATGGCGTTATAGCATAGATGGGCTTCAGCTACAGCACATGTCATTGTATTTTGGTTCATTGCTTAGGATATTTTGCAGTGTGTAACTTGAGATGTGTGTTTTTAACAGCAATTCCATCAAGCTTGTGAACCTGTGCTCTATATTTATAAGCACATGGCTGACGGCGGCTGGCTTCATACATTTGGTAAGTTATAATAATTCGGTTAAAGGAGTAGACAAGATTCCAGTCAAACAGTGATGCTATTTCTGCCTTGTCTTGCATGTGAAGCATTGAACTAGTAATTAGGGCACTGGATTCCAGACCAGTTGGTTGTGGGTTTATGTCCCAAAGCAAATGGTATTGAACCCGTTAGAAACAATAATCTGGCTATAAATGTAATGTACAGTATTATTTTTAATCCTGACTTTTAATAATCTGTCTGTATAATAGCAATATATTTTGTAATGGCCACATGTCTTTTGTTTTGCGTGCTTATTTAGCGCAATAGTTTTAGTTGCAGAATTATGTTTTTGACTGCATAAAGCTTAATGGCCACTAGATGGTAGCATAACCATTGAATTACAAATAAGCCCCCCAATGCTGCGGTTGCTGGTATCTCCCCGTTCAGTGTCATTAGCAGAGGACTTGTTTATAACATTCCGCTCATTGCTTTTTTTTTGCCAGTTTATGAACTGATTACAGGGATTGAATTAATTATGCATGAAACGAAATGAACACTTAATATTTCGTATCGAGTCGGTTTGTGAGTGTGGGAAGAGCTGTGTTCATTTGAAATTCTTTCTTTTTTATTTACACATGCAGTGTTCTGATGTATGTTACAGGTGGAAAACTCAGGGGACCCTTGGGAAAACTTCCAGAATTCCCAAGCGCTTTCCTACTGGGAATGTGTGTACTTACTCATGGTCACTATGTCCACTGTGGGATATGGCGACGTTTGTGCAAAGACCGCCCTCGGTCGCCTTTTCATGGTCTTCTTCATCCTCGGTGGCTTGGTAAAAAAAAAAAAATGAAAAAAATTGAAAAAATGTACTCTTTTATTCGCCTGACGTGTTCGCTGTCATTTATTTATTTAGTCGTAATTTTAATCAGTATAGCTACAAAAAGTCACATGATTCCACTTAATTGATATCTATTTGCATGTGTTTCAGGCAGTAATTAGTAATAGTTGTTGTTATAGTTTTACTAATTTGTTAATTGTTGTTTTACATATGATGTAGATTAAGATGACAGTGTGTGTTTTATATAGTCAACCACTGCAATAGTTATATTAATACAAGTGATGTTGTATGCTTGATGCAAATATCTGTGCATATATATATTTTTGCTGGAGCCAAAGTGGAGATTTGTTTGTTACAGTTTAATGATATGGATCGCTGCTATTTTTAAGGCAGTGTGCGGTTTCAGGGGACCCCACCCTTCAATGTCCCTTCCCAAATTCCAACAAACACTGTGACAGAGGGATGAACCATAGGGCAGCCTGAGCCCATGCTAGGCGTCAGCCTCCGGGCCTGCTCACCATCGACACACACCGCAATAGCTGTCAGAGGCACAACAGTACCGAATAAATAAATAGCTAAACATGTTTATGGCCATTTTAATTAAATCCATGCACACCAAGTGGCTACGTGTCATTCTATTTCCATAGCGACTTTCATAATTTTTTTGTTTGTTAGTTTTGGAGAACGTCGAGCGTCTCGTTAAAGTCAGTTACTTGACTTTATCATCAGAAAGCCAATTAATTATTTCGACATATAAATGCAGTAAATTGTTTGCTTCAAGTGCCAGAAAATACGTTAAAATAAGAAATGCGGGCGTCCTTTAACACTGTCGCACTGCTCTCCTTTCTCCAAAGAGTTTCCTATTTGAATATTAAGCTAACTGAGATTACAGCTGTACCATACAAGAGACCAAATGTGCGTTAAGTTAGAGAAGAAGCTATGAAGTTTGCAAAATGCGTGCTTCCTGCTTCACAGACCTCCTATGGGTCTTAATATATTCTGCATCTGCAAAGCATCAGGCTGCACTATTGCGATCAATCCGGCACTAATGTTTGTTGGACAAAACATGGCATATAGTTATTTTTCTCCTCCTTTTCAAAACTGTATATACAGTTTGATTTTTTTAACCTTACCTCCACTTAGCCCAATATTCCCCAAATCCCTACCCATAAAAACAGGGGCTTTATCTTAAAATTATATCTTTTTTATGGATCACAACCTTATGTTAATCTGTATATCCTTATTCTGTGTGTGTGTGTGTGTGTGTGTGTGTTACATTTATTTTTTTCCCCATTTACAAAATTCCCCCTTTCAAAATGATAACTTTCTTCTTATATTTTTATACTTTATTTAAAGATATATTCCCCCTGTTTTTTCATATTGTATTTATGGAGATATTCAATATCTACGTTTTCTCCTTGTCTTACAGCTGTAACTGGAATGATTCCCCCTCCCCTGCCTGAGCCTGCCTGTTTTAGTCTCTTCTTCTGTCTCCTATCTTCTCCTTAGGCCATGTTTGCCAGCTACGTCCCTGAAATTATAGAGTTAATAGGAAATCGCAAGAAATACGGTGGTTCCTATAGTGCGGTTAATGGCAGAAAGTAAGTATTCCATGAGGCCGCGCTGCCTCTGCTGCAGTAGAGCGCTCGCTGCATGCCACTTTCTTTTTCTGTTCCATGCATGTAGGCCATGTTTGCTCGCTACGTGCCAGAAATTGCCGCTCTCATCCTTAACCGGAAGAAATACGGCGGAAGCTATAACTCAACTCGGGGCAGAAAGTAAGTCGAAAGCAGACAAGGTGCGCTTGTGTGACTCGAGTCCTTTCCCGAGGGGTTTGACTCTGACTTGCCGTGACGTCATATACTATCGGGAAAGTCGCGCTGTGACTGGAGACCTCGGCCGCGAGACGCGCTCTCACGTCACACCGTCGCTGCTTGTTGGAGTGCGTTTTGCATTGTTTTCCTCTGCACGCCCTCGTCTTTTTCCATTTTGCATCCATTCATTTCAGCTACCTCTGCTGTTACCGTGCCTTATTTATTTATTTTTTATAATAATCATAATCGTATATATTTATTTATATATTACCACGTATTACTAAATTGCGGACTATTTGGCAATGCGTCACCAATTCTGATTGAAGCTCAGTCGTTGCCTTGAATTCATTTGTTTATTTAAGAATATCGGCACTGTGCATTTCCAGGGCGTTTTTTGTTTTTCCGTGCCTTGCGTTCCTGTGTGTTTCCCACTGCTGTTTTACACATTTGGCCCTGATCTTCAATTGTTCCTACACTCTGGGTCCCCTGGCGCTTCAGCTCTTGTAGCAAAGCCTGCAGATGTTGTCGGCTTGCCCGTTTTCCTTTGTTCTTTGTGTGCCGTTGTTGTAGCTACAGTATCTTTTGTAGGTTCCTCTTAATCTCTGTGTCATTATTCCGAATTTCCATTGCTTCCTGCCTCAACCTCCGCATCAGCACGTAGATTATTTTATTTATGCCAGTTCTCCGACAGCTGGTACGACATCACTCTCCAGAGTATCTGAAATGGGCCCCGGTCACGTTTAGCTTTCATCGTGTCGGTTAAAACGGAAAAAAGGGAATACTGAAGGAAAAAAAAGCCATTAGCACCATTTAAAGACAATTTTCATGTCAGAGAGAGAAGATTAATGAAATGCTATGTTTGGCTTGCGTTCACCATTTGGATACGAGGTCCAGCGTTGAGGCGACTGATTTTCAAAAGCTCAGAAATCTGTTCTCAGAAATCTGTTCTCGGATATCTGCATATGATATTAATTACACTGCTGAGGTGAAGTGTGTGGATATACATGGATAAAATAAGCAGTCTTTTTTTCTAAATTAAACTCAGTAGGAGGATTAAAACCCATATCATGAATTGAATATTTAGAATTTGCAAAGCCCCTTGCAAATGCTGTTTCAGTATGCTAAAATGGCTTTACGTTTAACTTCCTTACTTTAAAACTGAAAGTTTTTGTGGAATTAAGCAGTAGTCATGGAACTGATATTTCATCTAAACTGCAAGCAAATACACAATAGATTTATCCAAGTGGCGCTGCCATTTCTCAACAGATTGGATAAGATTTGATATGTCTTTTCCATGCAGAGACATAGACACTTTCCACCTAGTCAGCTGAAAGAGTTTGTTAGCTGTCTATTGATGTATTATCGATGACATTTTAAAATTAATATACATTCTCAATAAATTATATACAGGGTGCATTTTTTACATTTCATTCTGCTTTGTTCCATGTTTTTATATGTAGCCCATTCGGTATCTGTAAATGGGATATCATTTATTTCTGACTCATCATCTTACAATTCACGCCACCCGACAGACAGGTCTAATTAATTAGTTTTGCATACTTCTTATTAAGAACATCAGCATCTTCAGCTCAGTGTAGAATTATGTGTTAGTGGTTTGTGATAAGCACATCACAGGCAGTCAGTCATGATACAATTCTCACTGAATTCCCATTTCTTCCTAACACTTGTATTTTAAAATGGCTGTTTGAAGAATATTTGTTGGCGAAAAGTATTGAGCGCTCCAAATTAGAAAGGAAAGTGTTCTGAACAAAAAGGAGGCCGTGAAACTTCATACTTCGGCTACAGTTAGCATTTCAACAAGAGTAGTATATATTATATCAATTCGCAGTTCCTGGGTTAAGAACGTCCGACTTACATGCAACTCATTATATAAAAAATTTGGGTTAAATACAATGGTTTGTAATGACAAACGCTCGCACGTTCATTTGTGATGCTCTTGAAAATTTGCACGGCTTCAGCAGTTCGTCGAGTTACAGTCGAACTAAAGATGGATTTAGGGAATGGATCTCGCTTGTAACCTGGGGATTGTCTGTATTTGATAATGCTGCCGTCTCATTCCTGCAGTTTTTTGGCATATGGGAGTTCCCTAATTTGTTTTCTAGAATTATATTGCAGTAATTAGTCATGTCAGGATACGTGCTGTATCAGCAGCATGCTGTAGCTACTGATGCTGATGCTGGAGGTCCCCACCCCCCTGGGAGTTTTCATTTTTAATCTTTATCTTTTACTATGCTATTCATATGTGTACCTCCTTTTTTGTTTTTGGCTTGGGGGTGATCTGTGGTGTTTACATAACCACTTGAACTATTGTAGAGAACTTTTGTGTCCAATTTCACATTCGTAATTAGTTCAGCTCTGTTTTTTTCAAAAGTAAACTTAATCCAACAGCAAAGCCTCTTTGTGCACACAAGTCAAAAATTGGGGGGAAAACGTTTTTCAATGATTGTTTGTCTCCAGGGGTCACAGGGAGGATAATTATAGTACTAAAAGTTGGAGCGTCTCTCACTGCAGGCAACTGACTGCAAAAAATGTCTCTAAATGTTCTGATGCATGATGCCATTTGAGTGCTAGCTGTCTACTGAGCGAAAAGTTTGTCATCAACAAACTGTAAGGCATAAAATTCACCAGGCACCCGGGCAAAGTAACATGTCATTTGGCATTTGCTGAAAGCCCTCCTGAAATGCATAGATCTGATGAGTAGAATTTGTATAGAGCCCTTCATTTGTACTAACATTCACCGTAGTGGGGATTTAGGTATGGCCACCATACAACAACAAAAATAGATATCATGTTAAAAGGCACATTTTTGGCAAATTCAAATGCCAATTCGCTTGACACATCTATTATTTGAAAACACAACAACAACAGAGCCTGAGCCTGAAATAATGCTTATGAAACAAAGTTGACTGATTCCTTAATTTGGAAGGTCTTTGGATATGATATGAAGAATGGAAATTAGAGAGCTCAATCTTCTGAAAACCAGTTGACTGTTGCAAAAATGTTGGGTTCCGTGTTTAGACTGGCAGTGCAGAGTAAATATGCAGCCCAGTTTGCCGAGGACAGACCCAGTTGGTAACACAGTCGCTGGTAACATGCAAACATGGAGACGAGATGTTGCGGGTTTGCAGCAGTAAGGAGTGTGTGAAAGGCAGCCATCCCATAATGTGGTCGTACAAGGAGACACCGTTTACAATCAGAATAATGCATGCTGTGGAAGAATACTGTCTCTTACTGGGTGCCCGTCCCAGCGTTCAGCAGGTCATCAGTTACAGGAGCACAGACTGTCTCGACACTAAAGCCAAACTGTCTGATAGCCATGGTCATTAAGTACTGGAATGTTTCAGGATAGACCTGCTGTATCGTTAAGTTCAACAGCCGACCGTGTTTACTATCTCGGTAGAAAGCTGTGACATCTTATGTCTGGCTTGTTTCCTAATGATCAGCTCCTCTGCCAAAATGAACAGCAAGCCCCGACTATCTTTTGACACACACACCTGAGAGATCACAAACACATCGCTACTGTCACAGTCTGTTAAACCATTCTGCCGGTTTATTGGCGCCGGTGTCCATGTTTAGGTTGCGCTGTATGTTCCTGGACTATCTGGATGATTGTTACCGCTGAACTCGCTTATCAATATCTGTGACAAGTGTTTACCAGGACCATGCAAATGTTAAACTTTCTCTAAACCAAAAATGCTAAATGTCAGTCATGTATTTTACATTCACACCCCACTTTGACTAAATAAGCAATATACGCGTTGTTTCTTGTCAGGTTGGTTGACATGTTTATAGCTGCTTTCAAAATTCAGCTTATTCTTGGCTGGTAGTAATTCATAATAAGAATTTTCCTCCCTCCTTTAAAATAAAAAAGTAGATTCTGTGATGAGAATGGGGAGGGGGGGGAGGGTTCTATGCAGACTGGCATGAAACCCGGTACTCACAGACTGCCCTTAGTGGTCCATTCGCAAGGCCATAGCTTAGGGGTCTGTCTTTGCGTGAAACAAGAGCTGAGGATGTAATCATAGGATAATTGCACGTAAGGTTATGACCATAACCACGAAATATCCTAGAGCCCTTGACGCTTTTCCGAAGCGTTTGCGCCATTTGAAAAGGATAAGAAAAGTTCAGTTTTTCTAGGAAAATGACAATGAGGTTGTTGTTTGGGTTTAATTTGTTTTTTGGGTGGGTGGGGTTTTTTTTGGGGGGGGGGGGGGGGGGCCTTGAAAGGCCAACCCACATTGTCCCCATTTGGGTGGTGTTGTTTAGTGGTTCCCCCAGGTTTGTTTTCTTGCCAAATGTTAGGGGG
>JAODKM010000040.1:8017239-8043571 GCA_026780845.1 Petrocephalus sullivani | reverse complement strand
GGGTGGTGTGTGGGGTGGTGTGGTGTGTTGTGGGTGTTTGGTTGGGGGGGGGGGGGGGGTGGGGGGGGGGGGGGGGGGGGGGGGGGTGCACATGAACAGCCAACCCAAGATGTCACCATTTGCAAGTTTGTGATTCAGTCTGCCTCAAGGTTTGTTTCATTGCAAAAGATCAGAGTGCGATCAGACAGAGTTAAAGGCACTTAAGGACGTCGTTCCAGTTAGCGGAGCAATTGGCTAAGGTCTGTGTGGTGACTGAGCCTCTCTCACCCAAATTTGGCTGCTCTCATGTTCCCCTCGTTAGACTATCACAAATGTTGAGAAGTCTACCATAATTTGAAACATCGGTATCGATGCATATGGTTATACTGTACTTATTTGCAGAAGGGGGGTTACCCATTTTTATAGTTTGACAGTAGTCAATTTTCAGATTAATGACTATTGTTTTGACCAGAGAGTCAAATATGTTTGTATTTTTAATGTCACCATAAAAGGGCACCCATTCGTAATGAAAGGTTTATAAAGAAGCATTTTTCTTTAGACTGAAGGTAATTTGCCTCAGATGCAGCTGATATCCACCCAATAGCCCGGATTCACAAGCTACCATTCATTATGTGTGTTAATATATATTTTTAGCTTAAAGAAGAGATGCATGATCTGTTTTCAATCCATCCTGATTATTCTCTTTCTCCCTGCAGACATATCGTGGTTTGTGGTCATATCACTCTTGAAAGTGTCTCCAACTTCTTAAAAGACTTCCTACACAAGGACAGGGATGATGTCAATGTAGAAATTGTTTTTCTCCATAAGTAAGTACAATTAAACAATGAAAAATAGTAACTGATGATGTTAGGAGTGGCAGCCCGTTGGCGCAGTGGTCAGCACCACTGCCTCGGGGGTTTTGGGTCTTAGTCTGACCACATCTCTGTGTGGGCGCCTGTTTGTCATTTCCACCATTTATGATTGTGGTGAAATCGTGACTTGACATTTCAACTTAAATGTGTCTGTCTCTCGAAGGACCGGCATCTTGTCCTTGATGTACTCTGCCCTAGGCCACCTCAAGCATGCTGGGATTACTGGTTATTAGAACTGGATTGATTGAGTGATCACAATTCAAAATAGTCAAAATCAAGACTTGACCACCATCTGTTTGATATTAAATGCATTTGCTTGGGGACGCTGTTAATTTGTCTGTTTTTTTTTTTATTCTCACTATGACAGTATTGACCCTAATCTTGAGTTGGAAGCCTTGTTCAAACGGCACTTCACTCAGGTGGAATTTTTTCAGGGATCGGTCCTCAATCCAATCGATCTTGCCCGTGTAAAGGTATAGCCTCCGGAACTGAATTAGCCAAGTACAGTATACTGCTATACAAAGGCAAAACACTGTGCCTGCAAATTTTAGCAAAACTGAGTTATGACTGACACCATGTCTCGTTTTATTTTGTGACAAAATATCTCATATAATTGTTTACAGAACTTAATGCTTAAACCTCACCATATCTGCATCTTCATTATACTCGTAAGGTATTGCACGCTTGCACGCTTGCACTTTTGTTCTTGAAGGTATCCCGTATTCTCTGTTTTACATAAAAGCTGTACATATACTGTTCACATTATTTGCTATTTTATTTTATTATTTTTTCGTTGTTCTAACATTGTACTCGGTTCTGTTATTGTTTTTTTAATTTGTTTTAATTTGTTCCACAAGCTTTAGGTGTCACATGACACCTCTTTTTATATGTGTACCTCAGTGTATTAATTTGAGTTCAGCGGTGCTCGGTTTTGAAGAAGGCACCATCGGTATCATCGTACTCCCCTTGAAGCGCGTTTCGCAGTATCAGTGTCAGTGTAATTTCCGTGTTTTGCCTTTGTGGGGCAGTATAGCTACCAGGCATTTGCTGCTGCATCCTTTCTGTATATATATGTCTGAGTTTCTGAACCCAGTCTCTACGGGCCCCCAGACAGTCCATGGTTTTCTCTCTCCCAATTGCCAGGGAATTAGGTGAGAGCAAAAACATGGACTGTCTTGGGGGTCCATGAGGACTGGGTTGAAAGACCCTGATCTAAGTGATAGATATGGTATTTCCTTGTAATAAATGTGTGTCCCGCTGCTGTCTGCCATAACTTTCGGTGTCATTCACACTCTCTCTGCTTTTGCTCGCTCAGATAGAGTCAGCGGACGCCTGCTTGATCATTGCTAACAAATACAGTGCAGATCCAGACCAAGAGGATGCCTCCAACATCATGAGGTGGGGACAGCTGCTGGCGTGGTGGTCCTCTTTGGCCCATGGGAAACACGGGGGCTTCGTCTGCCTGCAACATGGGCCTTTTTTAGGATTCCCCCTGGGCTTCTTGTGACATTTATGCATCCACTACCTCTGTTATTGAGAAAAGTGTATTGAGAAAGTCAGGGGTGTAGAATCTGTTCAGTTGAATCCATCCCTTTAACTATACAAAGATGCAGACTAAAGAGATGCATGTGGAAATTATTCTTGAAATAAAAAAATCATCGTGTTGTTGCGCTGTCCGTGAGTAATGAATGCGTATGCCCAGGGTGGGGCCCGAGCTTGATGTTTTGGTAAGCATACCTCGTTCCGTTCTCTTCAGGTGTGAGAGCAAAGTGTGCGTGAGCTGTAGCAGAACCACACACAGGGCCATGCTGGATGTTTGCATGTACAGATAACTGACTTGCAAGCTAATGCTAAAAAGCAACACACTCCTGTATACACGGAACTTTTTTTTTTTTTTTATTCCTCTGAAGAAATAATTGGCTAAAGTTACCACCAAAATAGATGTGGAATGAAAATATGTGTCCTTATACATATTTTATGCATATTTTATTTTTCTGAAAACAGCTTTGGAGGTCTGCCTGACTGGCTTTCTTTTTTCTGTTTTTCTTTGGATTTTAAAATGCACTTAATTTCTAAACTTGCAGAGTTATCTCCATTAAGAACTACCATCCAAAAATACGAATTATCACGCAAATGCTGCAGTATCACAACAAGGTAAGAAGGACACCTTGCCGATGCCGCTGGCATTCCACTGTGTTGTCACTGCTTTTGGTAGTGACGGCCGCTCTGAGGAGCAGCACAGCCCCTGATTACAGCAGCATGTTTCCCCGTCAAAGATAAGTGTTTGCGATTCTTCCCGATCTGCGACTTCAGGCCCATCTGTTAAACATTCCGAGCTGGAACTGGAAAGAGGGAGATGATGCGATTTGCCTCGCCGAACTCAAGCTGGGTTTCATTGCTCAAAGTTGCCTGGCCCAAGGTCTCTCAACTATGCTTGCCAACCTTTTCTCCATGAGGTCAGCTATCCAGGTACTGTCCTCTGTTCAGAACTTTGCCATTATGTTTCGATAAAGTGCTGGACAAGCCTAGTGCGGAGTGCAGTGTAGTATTTCATTCAGTTAGAGCTCATTGCCTGTTACTCAGCTGGCCTGTTAACACACAGTTACTCAAACGGTGTTTGACAGAATATTCCCCAGTAAATCATGATCTGGACCTGTACTATCATCTAGGCCACATGAATGTCTGTGGGCAGCAATTTTGTCATTATTATGAAGTCATTTATGCTTTTTTTTTCAGCACCACCAAAGAAGATAGAAATTAGCGGTCTGCCTCATAACATTAACCATTCCACGGTGCTCTAACGTAGCCGTGCAATTTGAACCATGTCTCCATTTTATAGCCGTAACCCAACATCAAAACCTGAATCGTATTTTTAGCACATAGCCTATACGGCCTGATCGCATTCTCCAATGAGAAACAGCTGCGGGTAAAGCCTCTGTTTCTGATAAGGATGGTACGCGAATAGAAAAAGAAAAGTGTGTTTTCCGAACGGAGTGTTTTTTTTTTACGTTAATTTCCTAGCTGCCGTGCGGTTAAAATGAATATCTCCGGTCAGTTGTCTGTTCAGTCTTGTTGCACATCAAAGAATTGTTAAAGCAAAAGTGCATTTCATTTCTGAGTGTTACCAGAGCTACGGGACTCAATTTAGGAGGCAAACATGGGAGACAAAAGCACAAGGCATTGCTAAGTGGACAGACTTGTTCACACCCCTCTTGCCGGTTTATCGCTGCCAAAGAGCAATTAAATAATGGAATTCTGCTAAGTTTCTAGTTTGTATTTCTCTCAGTATTATTTAATTTTTGGTGCAGTTTGTAGAGCAGAAAGTTGCGTTATGTGAACATAATCATAGTGGTGTGATGGTTTTGGGGGATCAGCTACTTTAAGGTTGCTGGTTCAAATCCTTGTAGGGCATTCCATGTTCTATCTTTGAGTAAGTTATTTATGCTCGTTTGCTTTAGTAAAATAATGTAAACAGGTAAATGGAGTCACTCTGGATCAAAATTTGTCCACTCATATGTATGTATGGAGCAAAATAGAAAAATAACTAAATACACCTATTTTTAAATTTTGAGCTTACTATCGGGCTGCAATCTTGAATTAGTGTTGCTTCAAATGAATCAGAAAAGGCTGAAAACTATGTGAATGGAACAACGTCCCCGATTCGATCAGACTGAGAACTGTGATTTACTCAGTCTGTAAGCGCAATCTGTAATTTAAAACAAACAGAAAACCAAAATTATACATCCGAGGCATTCTAGTTTGGGTTTTATAGCACATGTGGAATCTTTTATTTTTCTTTTGGCAAGAAATGAAACAGATTTTATGAAGCCAGAAGAAATTACAGCTTTCGAGCATCATAAAAATATATGCTGTAATGAGGCATTTAAAAGTGTTGCAATGATTTTTTTGAGTAATTAAAATGTACTGTTATTATCATGTCTCCTCTTCAATATATTCAGTTTTTTTTATCTGTGCCAATTGCTGATGGAGGTACACGCTCACAATTACCAGGCTTATTGCAATTGGAGGAATAGGAATGGTCAATATTTTGGATATCATGTCAAACATTTGACATCAAAGCCTGTTTATGTTAGCCTTGGTGATAGGAAGGATAACGAAACACGTCGGTGTATATCATACACATCTCATAAAAAGCAAGACATGTCGTCTATTCTCCCGGAGAGGAGCTATTGCAGCAGTCTTTTGCGGTTAGCTAGAGTGGGTTTATCGGAAACTGACGAGGCGATAATATGAAGAAATGCCCCTATGGCCCTGGATCATGCCAATAGCAAATAGCAGCAAGAAGAGGATAGGAACGATGTTATTAGTCACAGAGCCAGCACTGTAATTGACAGTTTTGTACCACATAATTGCCTTTAGCTGTTTATCAGACTTTCCTCTGTGTTGTCATTCCCCTTTCTGTGTACTAAATAAAACATGTGTATTTTTGATGTGTTGAGTGCTGGATGCATGCCTCATGAATCTAAAAGCGCAATCTCAATAGGGGATGAGTTCAGTGTGAATTCTAGGGGGGGTGGGGCAATATCTGATTTAATCATTACAGCAGATTAAGTTCATGAAGTAATTTGTAAAAGCGCGATAATAAAAATATGCTGGGCTAAAAGATTAGGCGTGAGCACCTCTTACTAGGATCACCTCTGCTGAGGAGCTGAAGGAAATGATCGTTAAGAAAAGCCATGATGGGAGAGCCCGAATGGAGAATTTTGATTTGTCCTGACAGCCCATGCACATTTGTACAGCGTAATTTAGGAAGCTGAGACGGATAAAAAAATACGGTTTCCTTAGCTGTAAATGACAAGGCACTTCTATTAGTGCACTCTCAAGATGCTTGGGAGGAGGGGGTGTGTAGCTTGTTCACGATTGCTTTTATTCCAGACGGATCTGGCGGCCTTCCTTAGGAGTTCAAGTGTGTCTGTAATGGGGTACTTCTGAAACGCGCCTTTAAGCGGAGCTGTCAGTGCGAGGATGAGTCCTGGCACTGTTATGGAAGTTAATGGGGTTTCTGCTTATCAAGGCATTTCATTTCCTGCTCCAGGGGTGCAAAATCTGATGATATGAACTGGCATCACCTCGAAACACAATTAAACCACACTGCCATATTCAAACAGCCTTGTATTTTTCCCACATGGTGCAGTAGTAATACTTCCACGTTGCCAGAGAATGAAGATTCCATTATACTGCATTGTGAGTTGCTCTTGGTTTAATCAGAAAACTTTACGTCTCGACCATGGCTTTTTTCGGGTTTATCCTGAATATACTGCATATCGCTTCTTGACAGTTCTTTGTTTTTTGATTTTAAAGTAAAAATGAGCTGTATTTCTTTACAAGAAAAACACCTCTATTATGCACGAGTAACGTCAGACGGAAGTTTAACAATTAAATCGTTAATGTGTGAAGAAATGGTACCATTTTGTTTCTTTAATTTCTAGATTGATGAGGATACATGGCAGAAATACTACCTGGAAGGGACATCCAGCGAAATGTACACCGAGTATCTGTCGACTTCCTTTGTGGGCCTTGCATTTCCTACGGTTTGTGAGTAAGTGTCGTTTCCTTACCTCTGTAGCTACTCTTTATTGAAGAGTTTTATTCTTGATCACATGATTAATAAGTATAACAATAAAGGAGTGCATATTATTTACATATGTTTTAAAATGTTTTTTTTTTTATTATTTTTATAGACTATGTTTTGTGAAGCTCAAGTTGTTGTTGTTAGCTGTCGAGTACAAGAACGATCAAGGGGAAAGCAGGTACGTGTTTATCTTCGAGTTGTTTTATGTTTATGTTTGAAAGGTGTTAGGCTACCCTAATAATATGTACATAATAGTGTATAACATTTCTTCTTATGCTTTATTATTACTTAAAAAAATCACATCTTTTACGAAGAAAAATGATTGGTGCATTTTTGAATTTTAGAAATTTTGAATTAATAAAGGAACTCTACACATTAACAATCTAAATAGGATATTTAGTAAAGATTTTAGTGTTGTTCTGGTGACTAGGTGACATTGTCACGTGTTGTTTCTCTAACTGGGTTGCATATGAGTGTATTGCTGTTTTGCATTTTATGCTGTGTAAACACTACTGTTTGTAGGGACCTTTCTATAGTAATTCACTGGGTCTTTACCTTTACATTTACAGTATAAACAAAGCTCCATTTCAACAGACTACTTGAAGTGGCCAGTGCTGAATGTCGCCTTGCAGTATTTAGAGACATTAAGTTTAGCCAAAGAACCATATTTCCAATAGCTGGCTGCCCACATGACTGCATATAGTGGGTGCATTTGCCATAAATTTAAAAGTGGTGCTAAGTTTATTTTTGTTAACTTTGATTTTCTAAATGTAGGACAGAATGCTTCCTCGAATATGCACTTAAAATCTTCCTGTTTTAGAATCTTCATCTTTTCCATATAATGCAGTACATTTAAATGCACCGAGAACTTTGTCTGCTAAAACTTTCTCTATGTATAACTATTTACATTTTTTAAACACACACACAAGCACTTATCTCAGTGATTTTGGTGTTTGTAGGCTGGAAAACTTCAGTACTGTCAGCTCATTATCAAACAATGCTAAAACTTTCAGTGGGCCGCCTACAGTACTATTCTCTTAATAAGCTGACACATTCTCTCTGAATAAATTACAAAGTTCAGGCCCACCTCCTCTCCTTTAGATCCTTCAGCCTCATTCTATAAGAGAAAGAGAGTAGCCTGTTCAGTTTTCTTGTCTTCTGTCAGCGTATCCTGGCTGACAACACCTCTCCATTTAAAAAAAAAACAAAACAAAACATTTTGATTTCTTTGGTCCCGTAAATGTGTCTGTTGTTTGTTCAGTAACTTGATTTCACCACTCCTCAATTTTTATCAGTCGTTAAGGTATATATTATTTGTCCAAAAAAGATTTTATGTGGTTTTGTGTCCTCTCTAGCGAATAAAGAAATCACATCATGTACATCTAGTTACATTTAAATCTTAAATGTCAAAAATCTTAAATATATAAAGCGAAAAATGGAAAACCTGAAAGTGCTACCTTTGAAACATGTTTATTGGTTTAAGTGCCACGTTAACAGATGTTAACTATATAAATGTTCCATTCAGTTTGACTCAGTTTACGCTAATACACCATATTCCTGTAAATACTGTTTATGCTGGCTTTTATTGCATAAACTCTACTATTTCATGCATGTTCCATATATTCGAAGATTTTGAGTGTGCATGAAAGGATTAGCTGTTTGAATTGTCTTCGGAAAGTCGGAGGGCCAGCAAGGTTCCATTTCTCACGACGGGCCTTGCATAAAAGTCTTTCATTTTCACTCCTGCAGTTCATTACAAACTTATTCCATGTGTCGGTGTCCCTCAGGCTGTAACCCAGAGCTTATGTGCTGCTGAATTGCTATTCTTAAAGCATTGTCAGTTTGGTGTGTTTTGATCCAACTGCAGAGAAGTTACTGCAACTGTTAGCATCCATGTCCTTTGTAGTAATCCTGATCGAGGCCTGGTATTTTAATACTCTTGGTAGCAGTATGCTTAAATTATTATATTATTATATATTAAGTATTGTATTATTATATTAAATATTGTGTTTGTGGTAGAATTTGTTTCCCACAATATGAGGTTTTGAAATACTATAAACGCAATTTTTATTACCAATAAGAAGAGTAGTGTCAATAATCTGCAGCCTAAAAGGACTGAAATTGGGAAAAATTTCATATTTGAGGAACATTAACATTATTGTGCTTCTCAGAGCATAGTAAATGCATCGCTTTTGTTTAGATGCTTCGTTATGGAACGCTTGTTTCCTGAATTGTACTGTTGCTTTTGTGCAGCCCAGCCAAGAGGCTCATTCGTCTCAACTGCACCATATCCATGGGATACTCGTGGATACATCATTTGATGATTCATGTTCACAGGCAACCATCATTGAGTACTCTTGCGTCTAATTAACAGGGAATGATACAGGATTTCAGAGTGGGCTTTTATCAAAGTTTATTTATAAACTAATTGGCCTAGTGTTAGTTTTATTAGTTGTACACACATTAGTTAGTTTCATGTGGTACGCCGAGGAGTGACCCGGCGATACAGTGATTTCTACAACTGATACCTAAGATCCCGAGTAGAGCCTAAATTATGCCCTCTTCTACTAGTTGTGTGCAGCCTGTAAACAGAAGGAAAAGAATGGCAGCTGAAACATTATCAATTAGTACGTCGTATCAGCGAGCATTCAGAGACTGTGCCTCCGTTGTGTGCTTGGGAATTCAGTGGCCCGTTCATTCCCATGCATCTCATCAACTAATCCAAGCGTCAAGGTTTCCAAATACTTTTATTTCAAACCCTGTTGTTCCTGTTCCTGATTTCTGTGGGTGATTGATGGATAAATAAATAAATCGCTAGCACCTTCTTAACAGGAGCTATAACCATGCTATTGAGGATATGTTAAAAAGCAGCCCTACGGGTATGCACCTTGCTCGTTGGCTTGTTAACACACGATGCCTCCACAGTGAACATGGTTGATAGTCTGCATTATAAGGCTTCATGCCAGCAATACTGTGCATGTCTTAATGTGCTGCATTGAAGTTAGCATCTGATTACAGCAAACCGGTGGATTAAGGCGTCCCTGTACTCTTGTTCTTTCATACGTCTGTGTGTACCATTCCTCTTGATTACATCACTTAAAATCTACCGTCAATGGATTGTTCTTTAAATTGATATGTATCATATTGGTTTTTTTTTTGTGTTTTTTTTCCCACTGAACAGAATCATTATCAACCCTGGGAACCAGATGAAGCTGAAAGACGGCACGTTGGGATTCTTTATCGCTAGTGACGCTAAAGAAGTAAAAAGGTAACGAGTGCCGTGTTCGAGGGGACGTGCGGCGTGTGAAATGGCGGTTTCCACTCAGAACTCCAGGAGGGTATTTCGGTGTGGCTTCCATTTTTGTCACGCTTACATTGGATTTTATTGGCTTATTGTCTGATCTCAACGATCAGCAAAGTCGTAGTGTAAAGGACAAGTTAAATCATTATAATGTAGCTATACACTAGCACTGTGCAATTCTTTTGATTCTATTACTCAGTTCTTGTTTTCAGAGAGAAGTACTCAGTTGTATGTTAGAGAAAAAGTATATGCCGAGTTTGGTGTACAGACGCAGGCCTGAAATGAGTTATGGGACCCCTGACAAAATGTCACCTTGTGTCCCCCCCATTCCCCACCCAAACTGCGTATAATTTTACATGGTCAAAGGCCCATGTAAAGTGCTGGGCTTCCTGACTCTCCCAGGGTATCCATGCCTCTCCGACGCTCCTGATAGTAATATAGTCATTGAAAGTATCTTGGTAACTCTATATTTGGATTTCAACAACTTTTTAGTTGAGATTTATCAATTCATATAATGTCTGTTGAGTGAGTGGTGTGCATAGTGGTGAGTAGTCAAATTCATATTATAGGAATATGTAGGTATGATCATGAATCATTACATATACTCTATGTACTGTATATTTCATTAGACATCTACAGACACATCAAAACAGCTGGATTGTTGAATCTCAATTACGTTGTTCATAAGTTCATAGTTCTCAAATGTTAACAGAGTTGTTAAAAGAAAATGTGATGCAGCACAGTGGTAAACATGCCCCTGTCTGAGCCTCTTTTAAATATATTGCTGGCATCAAATTCAAATTGAGTTTATATTAGTCAAAAAACAATAACATTTTAGTTTCAACTTTTGATATGTCTTCTTTGTTCTGTGTTCAATTAAAGATGGATTTATATGATTTGCACATTCTGTTTTGATTTACATTTTACAGAGCATCGCACATTAACTGGAGACAGGGTTGTACAATTGATTGGCAGTTAATGAAACCGTGAAGTTAGTCACATGAACGATATAATCATTATGTAACTGTCCAATTATATTTTAGTGACTGGAGATGCAGAGTGAGCTCCATGTGTTTAGATCAGGAAGTCGTTTCTTCCCCTGTTTCTTTAGGGCATTTGTCTACTGCAAAGCATGTCATGATGACATCACTGATCTCAAAAGGATTAAAAAGTGTGGCTGCAAGCGGGGTAAGTACACTAGCCCTACACTGGGTCGGTTTTGCTAATCCACAGCTTTAGAGTATTAAATGTATTTAGTGAAAAACTATTGTAAAGACTACGGTCAGCCTCTTTTGTGAATTCTCTTGCAGCTGGTAAATGTGTATTTACAAATCTTGTGTTTTTTTTTGTGATGACACAAACTGGGCAGAAAAATGTTTTTTTTTTTTTTCCACAGAGCTCATTGTAAAATTATCATTTAGTTCAGGTCACCTTGTTTATATTACGGCCATGGTATCAGTTGGGGAAAAACCATAATTGGAATAAATGCTTAAATGGGCCATAAAATAAAATAAGCAGCCCGTAAAAAGGCAGGATCTCGCATCCCTGAAAGGATTAGGAAGAAGCGCGAGATGCTAACTGTAAAATGTGAGCCAGCGAGCGTGGGGGGGGGAGGCTTTTGAGAGGAGAACGGAGCAGCGGTGCACATCAGCATGTTAATGACGCCGCGTCAAACGGACTTGAAATGGAATGACATGATTAGCGAGGGTGAAGAAGGCGCCTGTCAGGGCCCTGAAGGCTCCTCTTTGAAAACGGCGAGGCTAATGTTCCCAGTCAGGTGGAAAAACAAAGCCGAGCCGCCCCCTCCGGAGCCCCGCCTCCCAGACCCGCTAAATTGCAGGGCAGACACCCCATTGGCCCTATCTTTTTACTAATAATATCAGGCGTGTTAACAGCAAACCCTCTGCTCCTCTGTAGTGGGGATATACCAATATGCCATGCACTCTGCGGGCCCGCAGAAGCCGCTTAGGCATAAATGCGCCAAACGATACACGCACGTACATTTCTTGTAGTGCTGCCATTCTAGATGGTTTTCCGTAGCGTCGCAAAGTTTCTGCACATAGAAGCGCTGATTATTTGGGTCTGCTTAAGCTACTAGATAAAGATAAACTAACTTAGTTACCTCTGTACCACTTAGTTACCTCTGTAGTTACTCTGATGGTAAAATCTTTTACTTATTAGCAAAAAATATCATCAGTGAAACCCAGAGACGTGAAAGCCTACATTTGTGACAAAAGGCCATGCTTGTCTTTCATATCAATGGTTCATTGAAATCAGAATGAACATTAATATATAAAAGCCACTCTGTTATTACATGACCTATATACACACTTGCCGGAACAACTTACAATGAGTATTAATAATTAATCATAAAAAATGTTTTCATCTATAAAGGTCACTTAATCAGTTTAAACAGCCCACATATAAACAAACCTTTTAAAAAAGAGGCTTTTGAAATTTTATATACAGAAAATTAGCATTTTCATCGATTATTGGCCTAGAGATGTCAAATAAACAAAATAAAGAATTCCACCTGTCATTTATTGTATTTTTATTTATAATCCCAGATGTATTTTGACAGTCAATGTTGCTTTTTAAGTTGGCTATGTTGGCTAAAAAAACAATTATTATGAACAATTTGGAAGAGGTGTCAAGTCCATTACTGTTATAGCAAATTGTCCTTTATGACCATTGACTTTGTATTTCTTCCTTGCTGCCTTGGAATACGAACATTTACTTTAACTGCTCACTGATAGTGATATATTGTGAGTAAAAACAGGTTCCCTTTCACCAAGAGTCCACATGTCTTTTTTTTTCAGCAGATAGCTTTTTTTTTTTTTTTTTTTTTTTGTAATATATGTTGCATGCACCAGTGTAGCAAATGCATCCTCCCTCGCTTCTCATCTCGTTACCTCCTTCTCAGATCAGGAAACAATACAGCCAAAGAGCGGCAAGCATTAGGAGCCCAAAATGTCAATGTGAACGTTGAAGCAGAGTAGTAGTGCAACGCGTTACCAAAGATTGTGTATTTTCTTGTAAGCAAGGGTAACAACTGTGCTTACGGCAGTTTTTTTTTCATTTTCAATTCCCAATGGGACCAAGATACCAACAGGTTTTTTTTTTTACCCATTTAAAGACTACAAGGCTAAAAATCATGTTACCGCTGCTCCTCATAAATTCTAACCCCTTCGATGCATGGAAAAGAAAAACAGGCCAAATCTAAATGTCAGACGTAGAGATTGATATTGGTAACATTAGTCATGGATTTAAGTGAGCCAAGAAAATGAACGAAAAAAGAAACGCAGGCCCACTTCAATTCATCTGCCTGCTGTCAGGAACGATTTTGCATGCTGCTGTATTTTCAGAAAGCGGAAAGTATTCTGTGGGAAGTTCTTCAGATTCTCAAAGTTAACGAGCAGCGTCGCCTAAACACAATCAAAACAATCTGGTCCTCCACTTTTGCATCCAGGCGGTCCCCAGCACGGCGTTTGTACACAGGCCCTTTCTTGCATTTAGCAGTTTTCACTACTTGGCAAATCGAAATGACATTGTCCCCGTTTCAGTCCTCGTTGGTAGTGCCCCTCCTCCCTTTTTTTCGACCACCCCCCCCCCCCCCAAGCAGGGTAGCTTTGAGATGATCTCATGCCATTGAATTAGCTGCTGTATGGCATTTTGCCACCAGATGTCCTCCTAGATCTATTCTAAGCTTGAATGTGTGTTGAATGGAGCACCGAACCTTTCAAAGGCCTGTTTGTGGCATGTAATCAGCAGTCTAACGTCCATTTAAAAATAAAGAGAAGTTCTCCTGTTTCTGTTCATTTTACTGCCAAATTTATGCTGACAACGTATTTCTTTAAGTATATATAAATATATATTATGCATATTAAAACAGTTATATATACGGGCAATTAATATAGTATTATATGTACATAAATTAGTAGTTACAGTCTTAAACTTCTGAGATTTAGCGTTTAATTGTTTTTTTTGTATTGCCCATGTTTTCTTTTTTCAGCTAGTTGCAGATTTCTAGCATTTGCATGTTTGAATTAAACGAACAATGATTTTATATACAATACTGCTGATGGCATTCCTTCTAAACAAGGTTACCCTTTACTTTTGAGAGTTCAGCGCTGGGTTGCGTGTGACATCATCTCAGTGACAAACGACCATCCCGTCTCGTGTGTCATTTCCCGACATGTGTCTCTGACTGCCATTCCGACACGCTGTACTGTTCAAAGGCTGCCGAAAAAAACTATGACGTAATGGACTTAAGCATGATTCTGAAATGACACACCTCTCCCTGCTCTATTTGTGACTGCTTATACTGTTTTACTCCTGAAAAAAACTTTTTTTTTTCCCCTTTATTAATAAGGTTAAATGCAAATTTCTGCATGTTCATTACTACCTTTTGAATTGAAATACGATGCATGACTTTATACAAACAACAGTCCCTTTTTTAAAATAACGTCTTGTGCTGTATTCTCCCTCGAGATGATTCTTAAATTGGCCACTTAATTTGGGTTTATTTCCACAAATGAAATTCAGAAAGCTCCTTTCCCTCGCAGATTGCATTTTGTGCCAGACTCGATTATGGTCAGTTTGCAAATCGGCACCATGAGAATTTAAACCAGAGAGCGTTACTCGCCGGAATCATCGCAGTCTGCCGCCATGCCATTTACCGTGGTGGGATACATGTCCGTCTCTCTCGCCCCATTTTTCTTCCCACTTTCCCCTCTCTGGTGCCAAAGAACAAATCAACTTATATATCCTATGTGCAGTTTTATTTTGTTAAATGCACCACTTATGCATTCAATTTGCAAGGCTACAGACATGCATGAGGCCATTATCTGCGACGACTGTAGACTTGTAATTGCACTTACCGAATGCATTGGTTTCACATATATATATATATATATATATATATATATCAATATATATATATATATTAAATATGATTTTTTTCTGACGGATGTCAAAAATGTTCTTGACTTTCCGTCATTTGCTTAACTTTGGAGCTGTGAAGTATGATGCCACAAGCACAGCCAGAGAGACATGGTGCCCATTTGCTTGCTGATACATTTTAAAGTAGGGGCTGTTGTGTGCAGTAACGTTTAGTTTAGAATGGAATGTACAGTTCCTTTGCCCGGACCGTGGCCTTGGCCTGCTGCTGCATGGTGGACGCAGGTACGTGCTCCAGATCAGATGCCAATGGGGGGAGCGTGAAGCTGTGGGAGAGCGCCTGGCACTGGGGTCTGCTGATGAAGACATCATCCATCCATTCCCTTGAATGCTCCCTTCCAATCTCATGTTTTGCCTCTTAAATTCTTAAATTTAACTGAAACGGCCTTAGAAAGTAAACAAAAACAATGTCGACCTTGGAGATCTCGATTCCTGCACATTCTGAGGTGCCATTCGGATTTATCAAGTGCAGTGTGACTGCAAATTCGGCAAACTATGCTTCAAAATTAATGGCCCTATGAATTTTTTTTACTGGGATCCGTAACCTTTGAACCAACACATTTATTCAAACTGAATCCTGTGTGTTTTATATTTGGAACCTGAGAAACAGTTATTAGTTCCTAAAGAAAGAAAAACTGTATCGTATTCTTTCCGAAGCATTTTCGGAGAAGGACTTGAATTGACCGCAAATTGCTTAAGATGCCATCTCCTTGTAAGGGTCACGACTGAAAAATAGTTTCTAAGGCCTACACTTTTTCCCAATGAAGTAACCTTCCAGCTTCCCTGGTTAAGTATGACCTTGCCATTAACCTGCTCCTTTTCCTTTCCTCTCATCCAAAACATGACTGTAGCCAAGATGTCCGTCTACAAAAGAATGAAACTGGCATGTTGTTTTGATTGCGGACGCTCTGAGCGTGACTGCTCTTGCATGACAGACAGTGTACGTAGTAACATGGACACCCTTCAAAGAACCTTCCCACTTTCGTCTGTCTCTGTTAATGATTGCTCAACCGATTTACGTGCCTGTAAGTTCGAACACCAGCACACGCTGTTCCGTGTTTGTGACGTGTGCCTCTCTGTGCCGTTCTCCATGTGGCGTGTTGTTTGTTGTAAATCCATAGATTATGTTAATGTGGCGGTTTGAAATGGTTTTTTTCTATCTTTATTAGTATCGTCGGTGTTAGTTTTGTGGAATATTATTAGTTTGGTTTTTCCCCGTGGTGTTGCTTTTTTCGTGTTGAGTAGATTGTTTTAGACTTTGTGGTAGAGCATGCTCTTTTGGTACAGCATGTGAATTGCTAGTGTTTTGTTCAAGTTGGTGTCTAGTGTATATACTGTATATTTTTTCCGAATAGTGCTTTTTCAAAATGCTGAAAAATGCTACTACGAAAAGAATAGCTGTTTTGTTCGACAGGGCCCGTTTCTGTGACATGCTTTTATTTAATTCATTCATTTGCTTTACAGGTTTTAAAAATTGGGAAGTTTTATTGCTAGTAAATAAGTTGATACTGAATTAGCTATAAGGGTTTATTGGTTTATTGGTTTTATTGGTTATGTGTTTGATTTCTATATAATGCTATTTCTGTTCATTGTGTTTTGAGTCGTTTTGGGTAGGAGATTTAAGTGATCCACTCAACCAGAGCTTTAAAGATTTCCTCTCGACTCAGTGAAGGTTTGCGAGGTATAGTTTTCTGTTGTCGTTGTGCTGTGACACTTTATCATCGATAGAAGCCATCGATAGAAGTTTTTGTTCAATTTTGACAGCTTAGACTATATAGCGAGTATATTTGTGGTACCTGTGTACTATTTTTTTAATTTTATTTTTAGCTGCAGTTTAGTTTTGTTAATTCTGTGTCAGTCTCTCAGATTGTCTATGGACATCCCTAAAGCCCAGAAAGATACTACAAAGGAAGGCTGTGCGCTTCTCCGGCACAGTGCGCTAGGCAGGCTGGTTCCTGTTCCTCTTTGTTGCCCTAGTTGCCGGTCTCGTGGCACGGTTCAGGGGAGCTTGTACTGATCGGAGGACCAGTGCATCTCTCACTGCTGCCAAGCAGCTTCCTGTAGGAGCCTGACAGGTCTGTAGGGGGCACTCAAGAAGTAGCTAGCAGCAGTAACCTAGCCACGTAAAAGCCTTCCATTGCTGCATGATCTTTATGTGACTTGGTATCTGAACATCAGAACATTTAACAAGTGTAGTTAACGAGGTTCACGATAATTGTAGCTATTTCTGTGGCTCTGCTGTAATCCCAGGCGTTCGAGTAAGCCAAGGAAATGACTGTACTAATATAATTCTTAATATTTTATTTGCATTTTGAAATTTAGCATTGAATTTTAATACATTCTCCTAAAATCCTTTGAGGCTGTAAATGTTTGCATGGTGAAATTGACTAATAACATGGTAAAATGTGCTTATTGAGTTTATAGAGGTTTTATGAAATCAGTTTAGTGCGGATAGTGTAGGTTCTGGGAACCTTTTTAAGCTTGTGTCTTTTCGGTGAGTATCCTTAAGTGAGTGTCCTTAAACTCCTTCTCTAGAGCTCTGCAGGAGTGTTTTCTGCCCATCCTGTATCACTACTGCTGGATAGTGCTGGATTTCGTGATGTGTGCTAATGCAATGGTGGACCGTATGGCCATACATATTTTCATGACACAATATTGTTGGTAAATTCCCCGCCCCCTGACCTGTTTTATGTCAATTAATAATACGTATGTCAGTATTAGGTCATAGGAAAATATACAGCGTACTGTAAGTTCTGTAACAGCAGGATTTCTTCTATTAGGGAAAATGGATCTGTTTGCCAGTAAAGAGAAAAATGTAGTGCCTATACATCAAGTCTTTCATTTGCCTCTCATTTGATATGGCAGTGTTGGCAAAGACCAGTAAGTAGCAATGCTGGGTTTGTAAATGTGTATCGCAGCCTCTCTTTCCCACAATGCACTGTGTTAGCAGAACACAGTGATGTCACAGTCAGGCAGCCTAATGCTCAATTGTCACAGATCATTTTTTTTTGTTTCCTGTAACTTAAATGGTTATAAATGGTTGTGAATGCTCTTTGAAAAACAAAACTCGAACTTGGATTGTCTGCCATCCACAGAGCTCTCAGGTCTTTTGTTTTCAAACAGTTTTTAAAATGTCAAGAAATTACTCATGCAGTTCATTGGATGTAGTTAAAATGCATTTTAAGACATCAGTGCTCATACATCTCTTATCGCTTAAATCTTGCAATTTCTTTATTTATTGTTTTACTTTAAACAAATTTTACAGCAAATAAACTAAATATGACAAAATGCTTCTTACATGCACATCCTTAAATTGTTGGAGCTTCATGGCTTCGTTGGTTCCTTCGTTCGGAAATGGCATCAGAACAGAGTGACAGTTTTCATAGCCTTTTGTTCATTTTCTTTACTCTTAATTGTTATATCCTGTAAATATTTACCAGATTGAAGTTTAGCATAAAAGTTGATGCCCGTCTTTGCTGTATATGCATTCTTTACGCCCCTTTTTTTCTTTTGAGCCTCGTGTCAGTAGATGATATTGCATCACATGCATGTTCTATTTACGTCCCTGGTCCCCATTTTTACTTCGATGTCCAGAGAATCGTCGTTGCCATTTCTTCCAGCATGAGACTATCGAGGCACACGGACTGAACAGTATGCATCTTTTTGGGGGAAAGCAGGTCAGAGCTTACAGCTCTAAAGTCGTCACTCTCCTGCGGTATTTTTCCCAGGCCCATGTGGGTGTAAGTGGCACGGGGGCTCTCTCCGTATGATGGGACCAGGCTCGTAAAGATGCTGTCTGCCTGGCGCGGGCCGGATCCAGCGAGGGGCCTTATGCGGGGTGACACAGAAATTATGTTTGCATTTTCATTTCTTGAGTGCTACGGGTTGTCATGAAACTCACCCTGACAGTTCCTTACCACCAGGCAGCGGAGTGCCCCGCATTCCTCCTCGGTGTAGGACAGATGCTAGCCAGTTAGTCCTCTGACTCCTCGTGCGTCGACCGATCACATGCGACAGATGCCAGGGCCAGCGTGGTTCCAAGTTGAACATTACAGTCACAGCACTGCCTTGAGCCCAAACTGTGACCTTTATTGTCTGAAATCGTATCAGAAAAAGTACTAATGAATGGGTGGACTTTTGATCCTGACTGGGCTTGGAGTGAATTCCATGGCACTGGGCTCTCTTCTCTCCAGTCCACCTGGGTCTGGAGCTGTTCTTATTTTTGTGCAGAAGCTCATTGAACATGTGTCCTCTCATGTTAAGGCAGCCTGATTTTTAGAATTACCATACATACCATACATATGGAAATCATTTCAGATTTTTTTTATTGTTTGAAATAATGTGACACACACACAGACATATTAGTGTTGTTGTGCCTGCTTGTTTTTTTTTTTTTTTTTTTTTTTTAATCCTTCTACAAGCTGCCCTCTTGCTCAGGTAACATTATTATAGAGAGAAGTACACTTACAAAACCATCATGTTTGCGGCGAAATTCAGCATAATATTGGACTGGTAAGAGTTACAGACCAGGTTACTTTCACTAACTATTTTCATTGGCATATTAATGAGTTTCAAAACAAGCAGCAAAAACAGTCTGCTTTTGCTGCATCTTTTTGTGTTCAGCATCTTCGGTTTCTCCACTGTATGTGTCCGTTGAACAACATGCTTTTTTTTTTGTTTTTTTCCCCCCCTTTGGCTTTTATTTATGTGTTCTTCCCAGGTGCTTCTGGATCATATCGGTGCCTCAAAGACATCTTTGTTTCACATTCTTTTCTTCATCTTTCAGTTTTCAGTTCGACTTTCAGTTTTCGGTGGTTTTGCTTTCTTTTAAGAGCTGTAACCTGTGAATGTTTCTGCATTTTCCTCAGCTAAAAGTAGTTCTTCTGGATTGAAAACATCAAGTAAGTTTTTAACTTACTGAAAATTTTGGATCTTTCTTCATTTCAGATTTATTTATGGATTGTAACAGTCTGACACACACACACACACACACACACACACACACACAAAACATGATACAGTCATTCTGTTGTGTTGTGGTGTCTGTTTTTGTTGTATTTCATTTTTCATGGTAAGAAAGTACAGACCTTGGCATTTTCATTAACTTAAAATCACATTTTGTCGGCAAATTAATGAGCTTGGAAAAACTCCTAAAGAATCAGAAATAACCTGCTTTAATCTCTGTACGTTCAGATTATTTTTCTTCCACGCATTGATCTGACCAGGTGTTTCTGGACTTATTGGTGCTTTAAATCAGTTTAATTCTTTCCTTTCACCTTTCTGCTTTCGAATCATTTTTCAGCCTTCAGTTTCCGATGGTTTTTCTTTCATTTGCGAGTTATAACCTTTGAATGTTTTTGCATTTTCCATAGCTAAAAGTAACTATAATGGATATAAAAAACCAAGTAAGTTTTTACGATTCCTCTTCTGTGTTGAAAGTCCTCCACTGCTCTCATTTAGTCCCAAAACTCTGCTTTGATACAAATGCAAAGCTGCGACGCCTTTACCTTTTATCATTGCCCTGTGTTAATATTTTTCCTCGTCAGAACTGTGTAGCGGACAAAGTGCTGCATATGTAGTAATTATTTGGGGAAATGGGGGAAAAACATCTGTGTAAAGATGCTCAATGGGAGGAAAGTCTAAGAACTTTATCTGGGTTTGTCTGTCTTATTTTGGTGTCCCAGAATCCATCAACTCGATGGTGCCTCAGCAGGTGGTAGTGTAAGCAGCAGATGGCGCTATAACTCCAGCAAAATCGTGGACACTAGCTAGAATGGTGTATGATAATACTCAGTGTTCTAGCATCTCAGTGCTCTTGCATTTTGCGATCAAAGACATTTTGCCTTTGTTTTACAGTAATATATTTTTTAAACATTTGATGCATTTTTATTTGTATGTTTGAAGGGCAGGTTTATGGATATGAAAACAATTTCAAATATGTGGTAAATTAAACTTAATTAGACTGTTACTTTTACAAAAGCTTCCTGATAATTTTAAACTTGACATGGAATTTGGCACGTGCTGATTTTTGCTGTTCCGTCTGCAGGTTTTGTGTTTAATTCCGTGTCCCTTTTACAAATCAGCCCGTTTCAGGCATATATAGTTATTTGATGTGAATTTTTTGGAAGCATAGTGGCCTATATTATTATGCTCCATCAATGGTGAATTTGTTATACCAAGAGCCCCCAATGTAATTCTTTGTATGTTTGACAAGGGGCAGATGAATTTGGGAGTTCTTATCTGTACGGCAGCTGACGGTGAGAATGATCATCTCCATATCGCTCGGAGCCAGTCCCGAAAAGGGGCTGAATCTTTTTTTTTACATTATTCTTTATGATTGTGGTGGCCAAAGTCATAGGATATCACGTTAGTTAACGTTCTTCTTGTGTAGATATTAAATTTGCATTATCTGACCAGACAACCTACACAAAACACTCCTGGGAAGTGAAAAGCAGGCAGGTGTCTCTTGCATCAGACCAAATCACAAGATGATATCTTTTATCTGGTACTTGCTAGAGGCCTGTTTCACTGCAGATCTGGAGGTATCCAGACAACACAGGTGTTTTGTTATGGCTGTTGTCTTTGTTTAACAAACGGATCCTCAAGGGTAGATTTCTGAGTTTTCGCCATCTGTGGCTGTCCTTAGATAAACAGTTCAGGGGAATAATTAGCTATAGGGTATTCACACCCTTACAGCACACAAGCCTCATAAACAAAGCACAGGAAGTAAAATTAATCTACCTGTTAATTTATTTGCATATACGTATTAATGCAGAATCTAAGCATATTACTGTGTGAGTGAATTTGAAGTACATGCATTTAGATTTTTGGAGTCAAGTAAATACAATTCATGTCGAAAGTTCAAAGTAGAAAATGACACCCTGGAAGTTGAGTTGCAATTATGTATTTTTTTTTATCATAGATGTATGCATTTTTCTGCTTATGAATGTTCAACCAAAACTGTTTGTGCATATTAGCTGCCACGATGAGACTGTTTATGATCTCCAGTGACCCAGTGATACGTACTATAGTAACAGTCACCATATTAAGTTGCTGTAGGTATTCTTACATTTTTCTCCTCCACCTCCTCAGCTACTTATGTGAAACCATGCAGTCTATTACTTAAAACACTTTGTCATACATTTAAAAAGGCTTTATACACATTGCTGCTGATTTTTATAAATAATACTGTATATCCTATTTTAAAACGATCCAGGCTGGTTGTGAAGTTTGAATGATTGGCCTGCAGCCTTGTTATGATTATCCAGTTAGAAGGGAGCTTTGTGTTAGTGGAATTATTAAGAATTCAATCAATGACTGCATATTGAGGAAAATCCATGAGATCCATTTTATTGTAGAGAGGCTTCTGCCAAAAATCACTAACATAACAATTTTTGAATGAATTGTTTAAATATTAATAGCCAAAATGTATTTTTTTTGCAGTGTTTCTCAGATTAATTTGTTGTATCTGTATCATTTTCAACATGCATTGAAAAGGTCGACAGATCTGAGACCTGTAAACTTTTGCTGGGCTGTCAGTAGTGTGTAGTATTGTGACTCCTTCATGGAAGAAAGATGGTGAAGACTGTGCCTTTAATTAGTTCATGTTTTTTATGAATAGTTTAGCATGCGTCAAATCTAGCATTTAATTTAGGCGGATTCCACGTATTTAAGCAACGTTTAATAAAAATTAGGTGTCTTTTTCAATTATTTCAACTGATAGTTGCTTTTTTGGCAGTTATTTTCAAAACTGACTCACAAATTTATTAATGGGGGACCCTGAAATCAGCAGTTATGTTATTCTCATGTTTATAATTGCATTCAGGTATTACACGTAAACACACGTCGCCACTTATGTTGAATAAGCCGGCGGCTGAACATTGTATGTTAAAGTCACTGTCCATTTGTCTTGCCACAGCTGATCTCATCTTTCATTATTTGGCAGTAAAGGACGAAGTTAGACCGACTTATCAAAATCGCTTGGTTAAGTCCAACGACAGTGCCGCGAACGCGGTTCACAGGGCGCACCCCGGCGGAGAAGCGACCGAGCCGGTTCCCCTAGTTAATAACCGTAAAGGAAGCCTCCTCCTGCTCAGCCTGGCCGGTTCCGGGGAGGTGGGCCGGGTGGCGGCCAGCCGGCTCCAGCGAGCTCGCAGCCTGCCTGTGAAGTACAGATACTGCCCCAGTAACTCCATGCGCGCTCACAGAGCCCGTAGGTCGCCGGTAGCCGGATGCATCAGTCAGTGCGTGCCACCATGCATGCAGCTGCACTTGGAGTGCTTGCATGTGCACAGTTTCTCACTAATGACCCGATATGTGTCACTGTCAAGCTTATGGAAGCGCATGGGGTGCATGGGGGGGGCATTTCGATAGTGTCTGAGATAAAGGAGAGGGGGGTTAGGGAGGCATAAACATAGTTTTGCATTAGGTAAAATGAGCCAAAACAGTACAGCCATGAACAGCAATGGCGGACATTTAATATCAGTCACAAACCTTTTTAATCAATTAATCGATTTATATTGAGTGGTGCTGCAAATGTGCTGTAATATTGTTGGTTTAGAAGTATGATGGAGCATTTCGTTTCTGGCTAAATGATTTTTTTTGTTTGTTTTGTCATAAAACCCATGGATGGAAATGTGGTTCCGGTGTGCATAAATCACACGGCAACGAAGAATGTCTTAATTTAAAGAGCAAAGTGCACCAGTCATGAGATTAGGTAACCCCGGCAAAACAAGCATTAGCTGGTGAATTTATAAGAGTAAAAGAGAAAGACACAATCGTGATGCAGTACTCTTAATGGAATAATAGCTTAATATCTTATAAATCTGATTTCTTTTTTGTGTTTTTTTTGTATGAAATGCTTAATTTTATGTAAGACTTTAGTTTTATTAATTTAAAAATAACTGCTTTTATACAGTACACTACTATAATTATAGTAATTATTCTGTATTGAGGTATAATTTTAATTGTGAAACTCCTACGAAACTGTTTTCTTGATTTGCGTATATTATATAACAGAGTTTTTGCACTGTAGTTTTGTGGGATGATTACATTAAATTAGTAATATATTAATATATAAATGGTCAAAAGATAATTTCAGGATCTTGCATTTAGGCTCTGAATATACATTTCAGAACAAATACTTGTGTTATATATTTGGGTTTTAATACTAAGTGTATTTTTGTGTGTCAGTTAAGAGCAATATTGTTCAACTCACATTTAATACTATTATTTATTTTCGTTATAATTACCTGTAGATGGCTGGACATAACTGAACCTTTTAGCATGTTTTTTTTTAGATAACTTGATAATAACACTTGTGATTTAACTTGATTTAATTTAGCGTGTTCTTTTTTTTGTACTTAATTTAGCTTTTATTTTTTACAATGCCTATTTACGAGTGCACTTGTGAAATGGAGGGTGATTTGTACCAGAGCACAAATACACTGTATCTGATTTGAATTACATTGATTGCTCTTGTACACTGCAGTGGTTTCACATCTTAAAAGAAACGGTCATAAGCTTATAATTACTTTTGGCAGCAAGTGCTCACTATGAAGAGGACAGTGTGATGGTGATGACATCGGAAAGGGCGGTAGTATTAATGCTAGGTGGCAACACATGCTCATAGCGTTTTTTTTGCAGGAGCATGGCTTTGCTTATTATTACTATTATTATTTTATTTTTTAAATTGTTTTATTAATTTTGTTAGCTAAACGACATTCCACGACCCTGTCCTGCCCCCACAGATCTCCCTCTATTCCTTACTAACATGTTCACTTTCTGTTTTGGGACCTTTAAGACTTAGCTATGATTGTTTGAGTGTTGACTTTCCGTTCTTTAGAATGTCAGTCCCATTGCACATTACAGCTCATAATCTGACACCCTTGCATATGTTTGCAGACGACGAGGAGGCACCATCAACACCTAAAAAAAAGCAGCGGAACGGAGACATGCGAAATTCTCCAAACAGCTCGCCCAAAATGACGCGGTGAGTCGACAGCTTCAGGAAGCTTCTCTAGGCTTCAAAAACGTGAGATGGAGATGGAGGAGTGTGCTCTGGGTCACGCGCGCGCCCGTGTGCTTGTGTGCTGCTCTGTGTGTGCGCTCGTGTGCCTGTGTGTGTATGTGCATGTATGTGTACATGTGTGTTTGGCCTGTATTGTCAGTGCCTTACATGCCCTTCTGTGCATGCTTTTTAGTTTTGCGTGTGTGACGAGTTTGAGTGTGTTAATTTGCTCGTGCACCCTTTTGAATTAGTCCTGCGTGTGCATGTGCATGTATGTGTGTGGGGCACGCGAGAAGTGGTGGTGATGGTATGGAGGGAGAAAAAGGGAAAATGAGGGGAACCCTTTAAGGGTGAAGCATTTATTCTGTCAGCTTGTCAGCAGTTAATGATAGAGCTGAGATATTTCTGTCATGAAAGAGAGTAAGAAAAGCTGTTTGAAAAATATTCTTGCTTTAAAGTCTCAGCTGTCACCCAGTCCCGTCCACATGTATTTCTTAAACAGCAGTGGCACTAATGACAGCACTAACCAATCAGAAGAGCTCATGTGGTTACTTCGCCTTGGGCCTTTCGTCTATTGTAGGAATCCCTCTGAGTGCTGTTTTTGGTACTTAAGGCCGCGTGCAAGATGTATCGTCACAATCAAAAATGAATTCAAATATTACCTCCCTTTTATCTTGTCCGCCGGAATTAAATTGCCGCTAATTGATTTTGACTGATAAAAGGCCTGAGTTTCTGCACATGTGGCCATGGATGGAAGATGGAAGAAGGATATGCAAAAAAATGAACGTTAAGTGCAGGATGAATTAATTTGGCTAAGCATTTAGCATAATAATTATCAACCACCTACAAGTTAAACTTTGTTATTCTGTATACAGTACATTTATCCATATTCTTAATTAATTCATACTATCCATCATGTTTAATTTGAGAGCTTTGGGCAGGGATAATGTAAAGCGCATTGAGATGTGAAATGAAATGTGAAAATGCGCTATACAAATAAAATTGAATTTTAGTTTAAAAATCACAATATTGTATTGATAAACTGCATCAACTTTGAATGTTCCACTTTTTACTATAAAAGAGTACACTAACATGCTAGTCTGTACCTTTATAATACGTAGACATTGCTAATAAAACCTTGCACAGTAGCTATTCTTATGAATTGTGAGAATGCCTATAGGCTATCATCTATGAGCATAAACTGAAATTTACCACGCGCTTGCACATTACGGCACATCACGTCAAGTGTAACGCGTGTGAGTGGTATTCCATTGTGAATTAGCTGAGCAGTTTGAAGGACTTGTGCTTTTCAAATTTCAGGCTGAATGTGTGGCTGCCTCTGATGATGCTGCCAGGCAGCATAAAATGTATGTGTTCCCTGTGCATTGCTTGTGAATGGGGCAGCTGAATTAGATAGGAAAGGCTTGGAGTGTGTAAGGATATACCAAGCAGTGTGGTGGCGTGCTTGCTTCATACTCTTAGCTTCTAGCATCTTGGAGTGTGTAAGGATATACCAAGCAGTGTGGTGGCGTGCTTGCTTAGTACTCTTAGCTTCTAGCATCTTGGAGTGTGTAAGGATATACCAAGCAGTGTGGTGGCGTGCTTGCTTCATACTCTTA
>JAODKM010000040.1:7950446-8017139 GCA_026780845.1 Petrocephalus sullivani | reverse complement strand
GCTTGCTTCATACTCTTAGCTTCTAGCATCTTGGAGTGTGTAAGGATATACCAAGCAGTGTGGTGGCGTGCTTGCTTCGTACTCTTAGCTTCTAGCATCTTGGAGTGTGTAAGGATATACCAAGCAGTGTGGTGGCGTGCTTGCTTCGTACTCTTAGCTTCTAGCATCTTGGAGTGTGTAAGGATATACCAAGCAGTGTGGTGGTGTGCTTGCTTCGTACTCTTAGCCTCTAGCATCTTGGAGTTTGTAAGGATATACCAAGCAGTGTGGTGGCGTGCTTGCTTCGTACTCTTAGCTTCTAGCATCTTGGAGTGTGTCAGGATATACCAAGCAGTGTGGTGGCGTGCTTGCTTCGTACTCTTAGATTCTAGTATCTTTTGCTAACAACGGCCACCTTCCTCAAAGGCTACAGACCCATTCGCCTCAACAAGGTGTGCAGTATAACTGGTAAAAAATCATAGGGTTTCTCATATTTACAATGAATTTTTTTTACCTTAAGGCACATTGTGTGCATATCTGCTTCATGTTGTGTAGACCGTCATGTGGACAAACTGCCGTTTAATTTGGCAATGAAGTTGTCTTCCACAAAACTTTGCAAATGCTGCATTTTGAATGTTGCTGCCCTGTTTGTGAAGCTTTTGCAGAACAAATAGATTATTAAGCCATTTCTTTAACTGACAGTGGTTTGTGTTCTTCATATATGTTTTGGGAATTACATTTTGCTGAAGCTCACACCATCACAGTCATACTATAAATATTGTTTAAGGCCCTTTGAGAGGAAATAAAGAATTTAAACTTGTCCCTCTCCTACAATATACGGTTTTATCAACCTCCACAGATTCGAAACCATTACCCACATAGTGGTTCCTTAGCCTCCTGAAATATATAAAACTGAAGGATGTTGGGAAAAGTAAAAAAAAAAAAAAAATGGGCCCAGCATAGCGGCTGTCTTCTCAAAGAAGGGGAAATATATATATATATGTGTGTGTGTGTGTGTCCCAAAATATATATTCTGTCTTGTAAAAATTGGCCAATTTCAAACTAACTATTTGCTCAAAAATATTTAGTTTCATTTCTGAGCTCTAAGGTGAATTTTCTGCTTTCTTGTGCGGCGTGGAATGTTTACCTTATCACATAATATATGCATCTTTGCTTTGATCTCTGAGTAATAATAATTCTTCTGAGTTATTTGCACAGTTTTGATATGCTTCAAAGAGGTGTCATAGTTTAGCTGCTTTAGGGCACTCCTGCATTCTGTTGGCTCGCGGGTACAGAGATGACAGGTCCTCTGTACTAGGTGCAGACTTTTTTCCAAGTCATAGCCCTCAGCAGCGCATCAAATTACCAAACACAAGCATACCTACTTCTACACAAACACTATTCAGTAGATATATTATAACATATATATTAAATACTTTACTGTTACAGGGCGCATTTATACACAGTAGAAAGCATTTGTTTGAGGTAGCCTTAGGGATACTTCATTCAGCAAGCGGGGAAAAAACCGCATACTGTATCAAGAATGTTTTTTTTTTACAGGGTGCTGAGCCTTAAGGCCTTTGTAAATAAGTAATGATCAACAGATTGGCTGTGGGTTTTTGAAAATCATTCCTTTGTCAGTTTGCATGATGGGGAGAATTTTCAAAGCGAAGCTCGCTTTCATTGCCTGCGAAAGAGGGTTTGAGGGAGTGTGCTCATCCCCGGCTTGCAGTATGCAGCGAGTGAAACGCTGGAATAGCTAAACAGTAACGTGAACGATAGAGCAGAGGCGAGCATAGCTGTAAGCGCAGTTTCTCCTCTGATTCCAGTTGCCTTTGTTTTGCATGGGAATTCAATGTTTGCACAGACACGGATACAATACATCTGCTGATGCCTGTTGTGAGATTTTACTGCAATTAAAATCAAAGAAAACGATGCATTGTGATTATTATTATACATTTTTTTGATGAATTCATATTTTTCACCCTGAATATCTTCTTGGTGGTGAGTTTTATAGGTAATAGTGTCGGGGTAGAGAACCAAACACTGCTGAACTAGGGAGGGAAAAAATAAAACTTAATAAAAAACAATCTGGTATGTAAATAAAGCCATTCCCCAGTTGGGGGACCTAATGTGTCGCGGAAGTAACAAGTTATATCTTATCCCTCCATATAAAATTCTTTGATGAAATTAACACCATTCCCATGAACCTTTTGATGGGTCATGAGACACATCTAATTGTGGAAAGTCACAATGCATTTGTTCATATCTCTTTGTGCGGTGGAACGAATATCATGTCTGGTACCCTGGAGTCGCAGCAATCGGAAGAGTCGGCTTGTGACAAGCAGTCATCGCTGACAGTCTGTGAAAGATAGCTATCTTGGCAGAGCCGTACCGCACCAGTCATTGTAGCCGGCGAAGATTGAAGTGACAGGGATCCGTAGAGTGACTCGTGAAACATGCGGCACGTAATGAAATATTCAGCCGGGGTGTAAAAGCACTAAATGCTCTCGCTGTTATTAGCACCCATACTTGCTGATTTCATCTCCATACTGAGCATGTTAATTGACACGTCTCTGTGTGATTTTCCAGCAATACAGGAAAAGGGTGAAAGTAGCCCGTCCATTTAAAAGAGGTTCATTTAGGGAGCCCGGAATGTGCAGGTTTTATCATGTCCTTTTTGGCGTTTTCCTTGTTCTATGCACATGCTTAAAAAAATAATGTATGGTTTAATCATTTGAAGACGGTTATTCTAAAATAATTTTACCACTATTTATATAAATAATAAAATACAGTGTGCACAAGATAAAATAAAGAAGAACATTTTGTTAAATATTTCAACCGTTAATTATAAAAATGTATACATGCAATTGACAAGTACTGTATGTATCATTTCTTAAGGATTTTTAAGGATAAAAAAATTATCTAAAATTTTACTTATCTGGAAAGGCTGAATTGTAATGCACAGTATTTCCGAAAATCTAATTAATTAATTAATAATGCTAGAGATTGACAGACTAGAGTGAAGTTATGGCATGATCATAATGATGCTTAGTGTGTCTGTACATCAGTATTGTACAACCTAGAGTTACGGATGTTATTTTAAGTAAGAATGTCAAAGATAAAAACAATGGCAGAAGATATAAGTAAAATATAGTACAATCGATTCTTGCTTGGAACAAGAAGAGCACGTTCTATAACGTTTATTCTACTGCTTGAGGGGTTACATCAAGACACTCGTGTTAATGTTTTTAATCAGAGCCCTGATGGTCCTTATTTTTGGCACGAGAAATGTGATCAAAAGTAGATAAGGGACACTTTTTTTCTATCCGGTTTCCCAGGTAGAGACCTTAGTTGTCAGAATTTTAATAATGTAAAAAAGTAAAGATTGTCAGAAGACTTATTTAAATAATAAAAAAAGAAAGAGCGCAAGGTCTCCGCATGCTACATGAAAAGGCCTGACTTTGCGTGTTTTATATTGATATTGCAGTCATTATAAATGACGGTATTGTTGCTGTGTGGAAGCTGAGAAGCAGAGGCATAAAAGGGAGAGAGTTGTTTCCCCGAAGCGACTTTGCTGAAAGGGGCCTTTATAATCTAGCCTTAGGCTGTCACCTTTAAGGCAGACATTTTGACCCATTCTTCATGGGGGCTGAAGTACTGTAGCTTTCCCCAACACATCATACATTCTTAAAATGCCGCGTATGGTGTCATTCTGAAAGTGCTCGCATGAATCAAAAGGTTAATTATTTATATCTGGGGAAAAATAAGCCAGTTTGCCCTCAAAACAAGAGTAGAGACAGTAGTAAATGCACACGGGTCCTACTTCCGCGATTTTCAAAGATGTTCTCGTCGGGGATAATGAAAAAATGAAAAAGAAGTCCGATTCTGCATTACTAATCAAAATTATTAAATGACAGACTTTGGGTTGCTCCGTAATCGTTTCGCACTGAGCTGTTAGTTGTGTTATAATACCAAAATAAGCAGTCCAGAATGATTATACAATTGCCTGGTCCTGACTCCATTATAATGAAGAGCCAGAGAAACTGATTAACCTAATATTATTATAGTATGTAAATACCAGTTTCATTCTCCACGCTGATAGTTTAGCACATTACCATTTCCATTTTGAATTGTATAAAAGCTATCATATAAAGAAAGGAGTCAATTGACTAGTACATATTTGCTATTAATTGTAGATGAAATACTAGGAATGCATCCATGTAAACTAAATATGCTCGCCCTCTCTGTATAATGAAAATGTTGGTTTTCGTCGGTTCAGTTTAAAGAGATTTTTTTCCATAAATTTTACATACATGCCACTCTTAGTATAGCTCATTGGTCAGCTGTCTGGAAGTTGACGTGAATGTAGCATAACTACAGCTAGCTCAGCTGTGAGGCCACTTTTATGGTCAGTGTTGCGTAGAATTAAAATCAGCTGTTCATACCGCTGACATAAATTAGCCTGTTTGGTCGTGACACGTTGCTGAAACTTTAATGGTCTTGAGTTTGGGGAGCAAAATATGATTGGGCAAATTGCTAAAATATTTAAACTGCAGCCTGTTAAAGCTTTTACTGAGAAGAACATCATGTCAGAAACTGTATGCCATAAAAGCGCATAATTGTCATTCCATTCTCTTGCCATTCAGTCACTGAAGCTTGCATATTACATCCCGTCCATTCCATTGGTGACCGTGGGGTGCATGTGGATGGTTTCTGGTTTTTTAATAAATTCTGACATCAGTGAATGTGAAAGACAGAACTGAAGTTGTGCAATTAATTTTCATTCTAAGGAAACCAAATTAGGTTTCCCTAATGTAATATTCCCAACGTTACGAAATTAAAAATATATATTTAGCATCACTGTTGTAGGTGCTGGAGTGCATTTCTGCTGTTTTAGTGTCCGTCTTTGTCCCGAACAGGCACGACCCCTTTGCAGGAAATGAAATTGATCACACGGAAGTGAGCGTGAAGAAGTATGATTCCACGGGGATGTTTCACTGGTGCTTACCCAGAGACATCGATAAGGCTATCCTGGTGGGTATTACTGCCCGTGGCACCAGAAATCTCGCAATTCTCAGATCAACACCCGTACATGTCACGTAAAAAAAAAAGTGGCTTCTGCAAAAATTGCCGTTAAACACTTCTAATCGCCTGTGTGACGCATCCTCCTGCAAGTCGCACCGTGTTAATGAAACATTATTTTGCATCACGTTATACATAGAGCAACTTGAATACATTTATGATGCTGTACCTATCTCAATAAATTAACTGTAAAAGCACCTTTAAATTACAGACAAATATTTATGGTGCAGAAAGAGCTGGATGAAATATATACTCTTGGAATTGTTGAAAGTACATTAATCAGAGTGTGTGTAGCACCAGATGCTAATTGATAAAAGATAAAATGTTTTCTCTGTTTCACTAGGGCAAATCCACTAATTCAAAGTGAATTATTGCTGAACAGTCTCAATTATGGTAGGGAGTAATAAGATAAAGTGGCAGTCTTTGCCATCAGCCTGAGTCACCTTTTGTGCCCAAACGTCTCCTTGGTGTGCACACGCATGCACCGTCATTATCATTATGTGATAATTCATAGACTGTATCCCCCTCCCTTTTCAGACGCGAAGCGAAGCCGCCATGACAGTTCTGAGCGGTCACGTGGTGGTCTGTATATTTGGGGATGTCAATTCTGCCGTGATAGGGCTCAGAAACCTGGTGATGCCTTTGAGAGCAAGCAACTTCCACTACCATGAGCTGAAGCCCATTGTGTTTGTGGGGTCCCTGGACTACCTGAGGAGGGAGTGGGACACCCTGCACAACTTCCCCAAGGTTTCCATTTTGCCTGTGAGTGCGGGTGGCCTTTCCTAGTCACGATTTACACTTTGTTGTCAGGCACAGATGATTAAATCATAAGCAGCGCAGACTGTCAGGGCATATTCCATCAAGTACACAATACATTTAAAGCAGTATCGTAATGCATCACTTTCCGTTTTTTCTTCTAATTGTTATTAGTTGCATCTTTTTTAATTTTATTGATTGAGTGATTTGCTTGATTTATTGATTGCATACAGTAGGAAAACCATGAAAGCTGTCTCACCAAACTTTATTATTTTGGTATTTTTTTAAAAGCCTTTATATGCCTTAAGTGTTGAACAGAATACCATTTAATGGCTTCTGCTGTAGCATGTAAAACGCCAATCGCCCGATTCTAAGAAGCCGGTGAATCGGCAGCACGATTGGCTTGCTTCTTGCTGCCAAAAAAAGACAAAACTAAAGTTTTGGGATTTGCTTCTTCAGTGTTCCAAAGTGAATGCAGCATTTTTTAAATAATTGTTTTTGTATTTGAAGGCAACGTGTGGCCAAAGCACTTTTGTGTTTTGTAAAATTCACTGATAGATTTAATGCTTTAACAGTATGCTAACTGAGAACATCCACATTGATTAATTTCTGCTAAATGTGATTAAATGGTCTGGCATGTCTAACATACAATAAAGCAATGAAATAGTCCCTGCTCTCATTTCTAACTGAAGAATAAAGTAACCATTCTACCTGTAACCCCGCAACACTGCCAGCAGGACCATGTACCCTTTAGATTAGCACACATCCTTGATTCTTCAGTGCAGAGCAAGATCAGCTGAATGTCACAGCATTAAAAAAGAAACATACTTGCTAGCTAATTTCCCAGAGCACCACTCTCAGTCTTTAATTTGTTTTTTCCTCTGTTTTTTGTGCCAAAGGGTACACCATTAAGCCGGGCTAATTTGAGGGCTGTCAACATCAACCTCTGCGACATGTGCGTTATTCTGTCAGCCAATCAGAGCAATATCGATGATGCTTCACTGCAGGACAAGGAATGCATCTTGGCATCACTCAACATCAAATCTATGCAGTTTGATGACAGCATTGGGGTCTTGCAGGCTAATTCCCAAGGTAAGGTCTGCCCTATAATACTTCAATCCACTGCCTGCAGGGGACAGGACGTGGCAGAAAGAATCTCTCTCTCTGGGTGATTTAAAGGACCTTACATCAATCTGTTTGACAGCTGAACCTGCTGATTAATGTTCCATGTTTAGAAACAGCTAACCTTTTCATGTATATAACTGCAGTAAATTTACATGATACAGCTGTAATCGAAATGTTCTCGGGTTGTATTTTGAAAAGTAGATTTCAGATGTATTTTTTTTCTTCATATCATGTATACTACTGAAAAATATTCACATTTGAAATGTGTGACACCTCTAGTAGGCAGTTAAATTAAAACACTAGCCTATGGATACCATGCAGTAAGTATGCAACATAACTCTTTTGGCTTTAATATACTATATATAGTACTATACATGTACTATATAGCTCTACCAGCAGTCCTCTGTTGTGCTTGCATAGGCAAACTGTTCATACTTGGTCTTTTAAGAGTGCAGTAGGAGTAGACCTCTTGGTGGGTGTTTTGCTGGAACTTCCATGACACAGCCTGGTAAAGTACATGTCTGTAGTCTATTAATGATGTTCTGTATTGGCATGGAATTCACAAAAGCAGGCAATCCTCAAGGGTATGAGCCGGAGTTGTCTCCTTAGTCTTTAATTCAAATGTATTGGTAAATCAGAACAATAATAATACTAATACTATATACTAATAATACTGGTATTATTATATACAGTAATATAAAAGTAACTACATACTACTGTGCTGTACCTCAAGCCAACAAATTGCTGAAGGCGCACAATGCTTATTCACAAGCCTCACGAAGTAGGGCGCGCGTTCATTATTGCAAACCATTGTATTTAACTTGAATTTTTAATATGGGTGGCCTTGCAGCAGTCACTTTGTAAGTACTGGTTATTGGGTGTTCTTAACCCCAGGGACTGCCTGTAACAGGTGCAGAACTACACACATCCAGCAGCTCTTAGGTCAGCCGGGAGAGAATAAGACGGGGAATGATGTCATAACTGAAGTCCAGCAGTAGACAGATAGGCGGAGAGTTCTGGCAAGAGAACAATGTTGGGCAAACTGTCGAATGGGGGCTGTGGGGGCCTCGTGTCACTAGAAGTAGTCAGAAGCCACAAGTTTGATCACGACACCCATTTGTGGTTCAGATAGGGCAAGGGTTAGAGGCGATGGACTTCTGATTAGCGGAGGGGCGTGACATGGTCTCGCAATTAATCTTTCACTGTGCTCTCATATGGCTATTGTCTCGTGACAGCAGGAGGAATGCCCGGTCCCAGCAATAATATAGAAAAGGTGTGGGGGGTGCATTTTGCTAGTCATTCCATTAGGAGGCAGAATTAATGCAGCATTATGCGTCAAAGACTCATCTGCATTTCCTGACACAGCATTCCCTCCCTGCTGGGGGGCGATTTGCCTGAAATGGTGCAGTAGTAGGACATGCCATGCAGTAGTAGGAGTGTTTAACAGAGGGAGCAGGTAGAACACAGGGTGCGTAATTATTCTACCCTTAGCTCCTTGCCACATCATGACCAAGCATTTTTGACTAGACATTGTTGGTTGTCAGCCTGCTACATTAGTAGTGCATATAACCAGTGAATTGCTGACTAATATGCATAATCGTTTTGCCAATCACCTACATGTATGGGTTCTACTGTCAGTTTGTAATAAAGCCATTTTTCTGTAAATATGCACAATTGTTTTTGATGTAATCAGTAATAACTTGTAAGTTTGTAAGGACAAATAGTAGATCTTACAGCCAGTAACATGTTGTAATATTTTTGTTGTTGTATTCAGGCTGATTTTTTTTAACACATAAACTTTTGTGCCTCCTGGGATTTAGCCATTTTAAATGGCAGAGACACACATGTAAATGTCATGTATTAATTACCTTTTATACATTTTTACAAATTTTAAATATTCTTCTTTTTTTAAGGCTTTGAGCACACTGACAATAGAAACTACACTGCTTTGAAAATTAATCTGACCAAGTCTGTTGTGCATAATTTATTTGAATGCTATGGTATTATAAAGATCCAGATGAGGAATTAAACATATCAGGTTCCTTCAGTTTTAGCCTATAATAATAATGAGTTAAAATCATTAATTTATATATATTTATATTTATATATCAGGGGTGGGCAAAAAGGTCCAGTGTGTCTACGGGTTTTTGCTGCAGCTCCCTAATTAGGTTACTAATTAGAGGACTGATTGGCTGAAGAGTCGTCACACCTGGGTTTGAACAGCTAACCATAGGATTATCCCCAAAAACCTGCATACACACCGGCCCTTTGCGGTTAAGATTGCCCAGCCCTGCCTTATAAGATGGTTAGCGTTAGTAGTCGGATCACTTTTAGCTTAACGGCCAAATGAATAAATTTGCTGATATCAAAGTTCTGCAAGATGAACAGAGAAATAAATTAACATTATATTGACTCACCCATTCCACTTTAAATAACAAGATGTTGATGAATAAATAAACAACCTGGTTGCCAAGGGAAACATTGCACAAGTGCAACAACAAGAAAAGCGGAAAATTGCCTGCGGGGGGGAAACTCCAGTACCAAGATCCTTGTTATGTCAGTTAATGTAAGGAGTTAAGAAATGGAGCAAATTGCCAGTGCAGAAACATGAGATATCCGTGTAAATCAATTGTTTAATAAACACTGCGGGTTATTGAATGCAATATGTCTAACCTCGGCGCTTTTGGTGGGCTCTGGTAGCCTCAGGCAGTAGCTGAGTACTTGGTAACCCTGCACATTTATAAAACGATCCTCAATAGCTGAGGAATAACTTAAGTTATGCGGCAGTTTGTTCAGTCATCTGCTTTTTCCCTGAGTTTTATGTTTTCATTTCTGAACGGATTTAAGATTGTGTCTTCTTTTTAATCATATGGCTTGCAACTATTTTGTTTCCTTGATATTTGCAGCTAGGGAACCTTAGTTTGTGCTTTCTGTAATGTCTAGTCCACTCTTGTTAAAAGTCAATTCCCTTTAGGCAATGTTGAAGTTATGTGTATTAAATTGTGATCAGCTGAGATATTTAGTCACTGTACCGGGTGGAGTGAACCATAGAAGCTCAGAACATCAAGGACATTTTTGTAATCAATGTTTAATGGGTCTGGATTTTGGGTTGGGGGTAAGACAATCTTGCTGGAATAAAAGGCCGTAGCAGAAGAAGCTTCCTATGATGTAATTTTTATTCATTGTCTTAAATTGCCCGAGGGGTTGAAGTTTAACAGCTTTTTAACATCTTAATGAGATAACCACATGTTTCAGTTTTAGGTTATATTCAGTAATGCTTAGATAATGACAGAATTAGCTTATTAAATTAACGTTTACTATTTGTGGTTATGTTTGGATGTGTTGAACGTATTTACTTATGTCCCATATATATTTCAATAGCGTTATATGGAACAAACTGTAATTTAATGCTTGGAACTATATAACCCCTTAGTACATGAGACACAGACCTTTTAAAATGATTAAAAACACAAACTGCAGCATGACAGCTAAGAAATGCCGATAAGTGGATACTGACTAGCTACAGATTTCGGCTTTTTCTGTCTGCCATATTGGTTCCATTAAAAAAAAAAACCTGTCATAGTTGCCATGTTAGCAGGGTTCTTAAAATTCAGTTTTAGATATTTAACCATGTTAAGAGAACTGAATTTATACAGCTGGGTGTATATTTTCTAAAAGTATCCATTTTAGTTTTGTGCTTTAGTGTATTATGCTAAATACATAAATAAATAAATAAACAAATGTGGCTGCACATGGAATTTTGTCACTGTGGTGTAAGTATGTGTCACATTCCATCGATGGCTACAAATAAATACCGTATGAAGTCAAAGGCTCCACTGTTGTTTATAGTCGCCGGAGAATGTTACTAAGCACTGTAGTGATGTTTTGTCGTTGCCATAACGAGTCACTCAGCGGAAAGTTGCTCATTTCAAATGCTATAACAGTTGCATCTCCTCCACTTTACAGGGCTATCCATAGAGCCACAGCGGTACCTTGAATATCCTGACAGCGTGTGGCATAGCCTCTGTACTGAATTTGCAATTCTTTTAAAACTTTTGTGACCTGAATATATTTCTTGCGTTACGACTGCCATTGTAAGCGCTCGTTTTTATTGTAAGCGCCCATTTTTCCTAAGTCAGCATCGGGTGATGGATGTCAAAACACGGGCAATGTATTATGCATATAGCATTACTGATTTAAGGTGTTTACTTGTCAGCTCGAAGAAATGCTAGGATGTCAGGTCTGGTGAATTTGTACTCGTGTCACTGTGTTCCATGACTCTGAATGGCACTTTTCCTGATAAAAGGTTTTCAGGTTCCACATCACCACTTTCATGGTAACAAAATGAACAACATATAAAATTTATATATAGTAGTAGATGGGTGGCTATAAATGCTAAATCAGCCTCTACTGACCCCTAAAAGCAAAATATGCATCTCTTTTGCAATATTTAGGTAACTGTTAATGTTTTCAGCATTTCCCCATTCATCTGTTGACAGTTTTGAACTTTATTATAAAAATAATTGTATAAGAATATATATATATATTTTATCTACCAGCACGGCCAAAGAATGAAGTGGTATGTATGTAATAGTGTTTGTAATTGTGGGCTGTGTAAAACCGGCATGGGTTAGGTTAAAGGAATGCTTTTGTAATATTTAAGCTCAAATTCAACTATGATTTAGCTGATGTTCAACACAAAGCAGGTATTGAGATGCCAGAAGATTTGTGGTACATCTCGTATTTGTCTGTAAAGCTAGAGCAACATTTCCTGTTGCACTTAGATTTAACCAACTTACAGTACAAGACATGAGTGTCTGACTGCTATGTCTAAATCTGTTTACTTCCATCCAGGGTTCACACCTCCTGGAATGGATAGGTCATCTCCAGAAAACAGTCCGGTGCACGGATTAACGCGGGAGTCCACCGTCACAACTGGAGCCAATATCCGAATCATAACAGAACTAGGTATGTCGATGATATTACAGCTTGTAACCCAAGCATCAGAAGAAAATGGCAAAAAAAAAACTTTTATTTTCCAACACAACATGAATAATGGATTCCTCCAACCTTGCTGGTCCCACAGAGTTTGAGTTTCATATTTACATTTATATTTATGTTTTGGGAATCCACCCAGGATACCATTGACAGCCAATATGTAATAATATATTTGTATTTAACCCATTTTCATCTCCATGAATTGCTGTTATGGATAAAAATGAAATGGGTCCATTTATTAATAACAATGAATCTGCCTTTATTCCCCTGGCACAGGAACTCATGAAAGTTTTACATCTCAGTGTGCACCAAAGCACTGCAGACTGGCATCTAAAGGTCTCCTTTGACCCAAATATATAGCATTGTAGCAAAGGCACTTCTAAAGGCAGGGGTATGACTGGACTCCATCTCACCTTTACGACTGCATTCTATATTTGGAAGCACTGTGACTCTATTAGTGTAACTTGTTACTTTATAGCTAAACCCTTTAAGTACTTGACGGACTGAATCCTTCTCATCTCATCGTTTTCTGTAGGTGTTAGTCTGTCTGCCTTTAACGGTAATATCAAACATGACAAAATTAATGTGAAAAAGATGTAGTTATGATTATTACCTGACACAGAATGTGGACTCCCCAAGGCCAGACATGTGCCCTTGCAGCTTACCGTGACACACCCAACCTGGACAGTTACGCATGACTTTTTGTCATTTCTGTTAATTAACGCATCTTCGCTGGGTACAGTCCAGCCACAGTAGAGGCTGACAAACTGACTGTCAAATTATTTTTCCTACTTCATTATGTACATGTTACTAAGGGTAGATGACGTTTAGGGTGTAACTGGAATGTTGAGAATGCCATTGAACGGCAGGCTGTGTAATCGTTACTTGCCAATGTTGTGTGTAATTATAATGTAGTTTCAACAGGGGGACTTTGTCCGACATCCTGATTTAATCTATTCGTGATTTTTCAGCACTGTGCCAAGTATATTGTTTATTGTTTATTTTCATCAACCTTTAGCTACATATCTATATAATAGGTTTTCCCACATATCAATTAGAAGCACCAACTCTGTACTTATTAAATGTGTTCCTGAGCAATCCCCATACTATACCCTAAGTTTTGTATAAGTCCAGAAGAATAAATGTTCATCTCTAGATTATACTACATTTACTCTTGTCCAGACCCATATGGACGAGCTAAACCTCTTTCATGAGGTTTATATAAGGGTTTTGGGCTGTATATATGTATATACACCCTACAACCCTGCGCTGCCTCATGACTGATCTCACTTTTTGACAATTGTTTCCCTTCCCAACACTGTTTTGCATAATTAGCTCAACCTGGCAAACTGCCGCCTTTGGTTTCACTCAGTCAGGATAAAAAATGTGGAGCCAACATTCACATGATAACAGAGCTGGGTAAGCCCCGCCTCTCCTTCTCCTGCAGTGTCATCTCTCCATCACTTGCTCTTGATTTATCTGGCTGCAATAGAGAGCTGCTCCCATGGCATCACTTTCAACACATTTTATTCTTAGTTCTGGTTGAAATTGACTGTCTTGTTTTGGCCTTTTTAATGATTTTTTTTCTCCTCCAAGCATCGCGAGGCCTTTGATCACACAAGTCTGTCCTTGTGGCTGTTTCCATAGCATCTCCTTTCTTTGGCTCCGGCCCCCCTTTTCATCAAGCCTCTTGTCAATATGACTGACGTTCCTTTTTCGCAGCTCACAGGAAGTCTGAGAAGAAATAAAATTTCAAAAACAAAACTCGAGATCAAACCTTCCTTTAAGCTGTTTATTTTATTTTTTCTCTAGACCTAATCTCCAAAGCATAGATGCTCTGAAACAAAGGAGATCTTTGTGAAGTAGGATTTCATTGCCTTATCAGAAAACAGTGTCCAGTGGTACAAACTTGTAGGGAGCGAGAACTTGCAGCCAGTAGTCCCAGCTCAGGGGGGTGCTGTCTGGTTTATTCCTTTGAAAAGAACTTTCATGACATTTGATATTTCATATGATCGCTCGAATTGCTGAAATGTAATTGTCTGTAGCAACCGATGCGCATTTCATACCGAGGATCATTGATGAAGTGCTTAGACGGATGCACTTCAATTTGCGATTTATTCAACTGTATTAAAATAGAGTGTAGAATTATTAATAGACTTTGATGTGCAGCAGCTCTTAGAACAAGTCATATACAGTACAAGAATTTAACGAAATACTGAAATAACTGTTTTCCCCAGAATTATTAAGGTTCATCCACTTGCTTTTTATGTTTTTTCTTTCCCACCCCCACAGAGTCTTTATTCTTTCTTTGAGTATTTATTTCCAGCTGCAGGAATGCATGATTTTAAGTGGATGAGTGAATGTGGTCTAGTGCAGTGCTTCCCAGTCCGGTCCTTGGGGACCCACAGACAGTCTACATTTTTGCTCCCACCAAGCTCCCAGTAAATGTGGACTGTCTGACAGGGAACTTGCAAGGAGCAAAAACATGGACCGACTGTGGGTCCCAGAGGACCCAGTTGGGAAACACTGGTCATCTCCATGCTGTACTATACTACAGTACGATAGTATTACTATAGAGTAATGAAAATGAAAGTCAGCATTTCTTTTCTAAGGAACATCAGTAAAGGGCATTTAAGTTTAAGGATTTAAGTTTAATTGCTCTAGGATATGTCTAACAGCCATGTTAAGCAAGGGCGTAGGTTTGATTTCAGCATTGGTAGGGACCAAATCAGTCCCGAACCCCCCACTCCTGGGTTGGGGGCCCAGTGATATGCTTTCATGGGGCTCAAAATCTCTTGTGCTGCTTCTAGCCCATTTTTTATCCAGGCGAATACTTAGCTTCAAATTCTATTTTTAGCTCTTTAAAAATTACTGAGGTGTGGACCTTGGTAGGGACATGTCCCTACCGTCCATACCCAAACTTACGCCCTTGATGGTATAGTGTGGTATTGTATAGTATGGTATGGAATGGTATCATATCTGGGCCTGTTCTTGCTCTTGTTTTGCTTCCTGCTAACTGGTTTTTGTGTTTGCACTTGGGATAACGCCCATGACTCCAGTGAATGACACCAATGTTCAGTTCTTGGACCAAGACGATGACGACGACCCAGACACAGAGCTATACCTCACGCAGCCATTCGCATGCGGGACGGCGTTTGCGGTCAGCGTGCTGGATTCCCTAATGAGTGCGGTACGTGCATGCGCTTCCACGATATGGGCATATTGATTGAGCTACCTTATACTGGGGATAATATTTGGTATATATGTAGCTGCACAGGCTGCAGAATTGTTCTTTATTTTAACTCCGCAGGTCAGTACTACAAAACTTCCATGCAAGCTAAATTATGCTTCTTTAAAAAAGTAAATCCATATCTATAAAAACAATATCAATACAAATCTATAACTTCATAGTTCCTTGAGTTCTAAGTTCTAAAGTGTAGCGATCACTCAGATCATCCTCTTCCTTTATGTGGCCATTTTTGCTAACTGCAGCCTAATAAACATTTAACTCCACGTTAACCAGTTTCCATTATATTTTTTATCTTATATGGTTTACCATTTAGGTAATAGTGTTTCCTACCCAAGGAATAACACCTCTAAGTCCTTTGGAGCTTTGTAAATGTATGCTGAGCTTATCAGTGAGAAAGCAGTAACAAAATGTAGCTGTTGGCTTCCTGTTAACTTCCTGTTACTCGCAGGCTGACAGGCCGCCATCTCAGTACTATGACAGGAAGTCCATCCACGGCAGATAAAATAACCACTCTGAGACTTATTCTTTGTCCTGTCACGTGCCAACTTTTAAAAAATTATACAGTCTCTTCAATTGACAAGAAAACCTTTTTAAGATTGTTACTAAATATGTAATACACATTGAGTATTTTTCGTCTATTTTCAATAGCTCCATATATAGTAACATTCGCAGAGTGCGAACCTAGTTGAGTATACATATAATTTTACTAACAGTAAATGCAGATGCATAAAGTCACAATCCATCCATTTGTCTATTTTCTGTAACCACTTATCCTATTCAGGGTCACGGGGGGGTCTGGAGCCTATCCCAGAGGCTACAGGCATAAGGCAGGGAACAACCCAGGATGGGGCATCCTCACACACCATTCACTCACACAAGCACACCTATGGGCAACTGGGTAACTCCAATTAACCTCAGCATGTTTTTGGACTGTGGGGGAAAACTGGAGTACCCGGAGCAACCCCCACGATGACACAGGGAGAGCATGCAAACTCTACACACATGGAGCCAGGGCAGAGACTTGAACCCAGGTCCCAGAGGTGTGAGGCAACAGTGCTAACCACTGCAATATCTAACAACTGGACAAAATTATTTTGCAGCTAGTTTTACAACTTATTTCTCAAAATTCATTTAATTGAGATCCTAAAATTTGGGTTTTCTTGATAATGATGAATAATAATTTACAAATTTTTTATTTTCATTTTTAAAATTAAATGCCCAAAAGGTCCAGACAGTTCCCACTCAGATGTTTAATATAAGTGTGGCAGTACATTGTAATAAGTAGTTATTGTGTTTAGGGAAACAGGTCTTGAAAGCTACTGCAAAATAGAATTTTAAGAAATGCATGCATGGTTTCAAGGTGGCAAGCATTAAATGTAGGTCAAGAAATTATTTGAAATATAGGGTTGCCCAAAGCAGGATATTAATCTGCCTATGATATTTGGCTGCTTTCTTTTTTTTTTTTTTTAAAGAAAAAGGTAGTGAAGAGGAGCACTTTCTCTAGCATGACGACTTCATTTGTCAGTTTGAGTGAGGTTAGAACAAAGCAGCCTTCAAGTGCATTTCACAGTGGCCAAAGGTAATGCCCCCTAATAGACAGCCTTCATCCATCATCCTGTTCAATAGTCCTGTCAGCCTCACAGAGAGATGCCATAGTGCGGTGCAAGGCAGGGGAGACGCACGGTTTAACAACGGGGGGGGGGGGACGGGAGGCAGAATCCTGTTCTACAGGGCATACGAAATAGGGTTTTGTATTCTCCTATCATACGCAGAATGAAACAAACTGGCAATACGGGAAATTGCTAAATTCACAAACATGCTTGGCGATAACCTTTAGTCACAACCATGCTGTTTTGTTGGGGCAGAATGTATATGCAGAAGCTGCTAGGAGGCAGTACTGGACTTACACTGGGCTAATGATCGTGGTAATCAGCTTCAGGGAAAACCCAAGAACAAGTGAAGAACAGAGAACTCGTCACATAATATGCATATTACGTTATCTAAAGTTCTTGACGTTGTGTGTCTCTGAATTTAGTAAGTATTCATGCAAAAACCATTGCATTGTGGGTATTGAAATTAGCATAAATAAAATGGAACAAACCCCAAAAAATTCGGTATCCTTTCTCAAGTAATTGGAATATTTAATTCCAGTTTAACCATAAGGGAAATGCATTCCTATATTTGTATTGTTGGTTTAACAAATGTTTTGTAATTAAGTACAGATATTTATTTCTTTGTTTTACATAATGATAAGACTATTAAAGTGTTCAGACGCACATCTGGTGAAATTATTTAAAAAAAAAATTTAAGTAATTGGATTCGGCGATCTTTTCCCCACCAGCGGAAAACTATTTGATGAGACAACTTAGGGTTCAAATAACAGAGCTCAGGATAACGTGCAGCTTGAATTGTTGTGACTTTCAGCCTGAAGTGCTTGCTTAAACATGCTTTTTGTTTTATCCCTGCAGACATATTTCAATGATAAAAGCCTCACGCTAATCCGGACACTAGTAACAGGGGGGGCCACCCCTGAGCTGGAGGGCCTTCTGGCTGAGGAGAATGCCCTGCGCGGCGGCTATAGCACTCCGCAGACGCTTCTAAACAGAGACAGGTGTCGCGTGGCCCAGCTAGCGCTGTACGATGGTCCTTTCGCAGATTTGGGGGTAAGTGGATGTTTAGAATGAGGTGGTTGGTGATGTCCCATGTGCCTCTATTGCTCCGGTTCGTTATCTGTTAATCAGAAGTGGACTAGGCGTGTGGGAGCCCCTGTGATTCATTCTGTGCTACCATGAAAATACTGAAAAAATTTCGGTATGAGCCATTCTCTGTCAACGTATGAACGTTGACAGAGTTTGAAACAACCATGCAAATTGTTAATCAATACTTTGTGTTGCAGGACGGTGGTTGCTATGGAGATCTATTTTGTAAAGCGTTAAAAACATATAATATGCTGTGCTTTGGTGTTTACCGATTGAGAGATGCACATCTAAGTACACCAAGCCAGTGCACCAAGCGGTGAGTCACCTCCCCGTCCTCTGTTCTTCTGGTGGTGCATCCTATGAGATATGAACCCATATTTCTCCATCTCCCCCCTTGTCTCTTTGTTTCTCAACCCCCTACAGGTTTGTCATAGCAAACCCACCGTATGAGCTTCAGCTGGTGTCCTCAGACCAGGTCTTCTGTCTGATCCAGTTTAACCACAACGCGGGCCAGTCCCAAACCAGCCGGTCCCACTCCTCCCATTCCTCCCACTGCTCAAGCAAAAAGAGCTCCTCCATCCATTCGATTCCCACGGCCAACCGACAGAATCGCAACAAGCCTCGGGAACCCAGGGAGAAACAGAAGTACGTGCCTGTAAAAACGTGTGACCCTCCGTATCTGTGACACGTTGTCCATGACGATCGCCACCCCGTGATTTGGTTTTCCTAGAAGAGACTCATACTGTTTGTCTTACGGTACTCTCTAAGTTACGGCCATTTGCATGTGATCCACGCATCTTTTTTACGCAATACTGACCATTGTCATCTTCGTATTGCCACACTTTTCCTGTCCAAGAAACAGCAACCTTGTAGTTAGGCAATAATGTTAAAGCAGAATAAATTCAGAAATCTTCTCATGTCCGTTGATGCTGCTCATTGATAAAACATATGATAGCTACGTGACCTTCTTTGAATACCTTTTATAAAGAAACGCCATTATATATTTCAGTTAATTTTTCAATTTCATTTTTTAAAAAAGGTAATGCTCTTACGGATTGTAGCTGTCCTACAATCTGTAAGAGACTAGATGCATGTGTGTTGTTTTGCATACTGATTCTATAACTTTTTTAAAACAATGTTGCTTTTCATTTTATACTTTGTAAATTATATCAGGTTGAATAAAATATGCATTATAATTATTATTGACTGATGAAAAAAGTAACATTGTTTTAAATTCACCATCGGGGTTACTGATTGAAACCGTTTGTGCATGGAATTAACCCCTTTATATCATCAAATCACCAAATCGGTTTGTAAACAGCATTTCACAATACATCCAAAAACATCTGCTAAATGTAAGTTGTAGTGAGAATTTAGCTTAAGTTTAAAAGTATCTTCCACTTGAAATAGATTTGTATATGCTATTGTATTAAATGTAGAAAGAAGCAGTTGCATTTTATTACTCTTTTTTCAGGACATGTATAGTTAAAACCAGAAAAATTTATTATTTTACTTAAAGCTTATTTTATCATAGCATTTGATAGATTTGTCTTATGATTCCTCAGTGCATAGATAACTAAGTTGTATAACATTTATTTACAAGGGCTCAAAAAGGTCCAAAGCAAATTGCACTTAATCCCTACATTTAACGTTTCAGAAACACCACTCATAAGCAATCACTGCCAAAGTGTAATGCAGACTAAGGTTTATTAAAAGGATGCTCATCGTATATTTCTTCCCAGAATTTAAATATATATGGAATCTGGCGGAGCTCAGCTCTGCCTTATGCCCAAATTGCACCTTGCTGGAATGCATCTCCGCCTCCTTCACCATTAGCTTTGTCGTCTTAATGCCCCAAAATATAGTAAAAGGTTCAAAGTGAACTGTTTAAAGAAAAGGTTTTGCAATAAATATGGTTTTCTTCATCAGCTTTAATGGTAATGTTTATAAGTAGCTACATAATGTCTGTCTGTCCCGTGTTATTGTATTTCAACTTATTTCGCTTACTGTACTGCTGCCAAAACTTCACTTACTAGCTAGACTCTGCTAGAGGTGAGACGTGTAAGCAATCCGTGAATAGCTCAATATTTTAATGCATTTTCACGGTGACATTACAAATGAATGAGCTAGAATATTACAATACAATTACAAAATAAACCATGTTGATTTTTTAATTTCACTTACATTTATGTTTCAGAATAATCCATGTAGGCCTACCATTTAACAGCGCCATATGTACAATTCCAATATCAATATTCCAATAAAAATAATTTTTTTGATCACACAGTTTATTTTGTGTTGCTTTAAAGTCATAAAACATGATGACAAACAGCTAGTAAGACTCCATCTTTAGAATTGTGATCATAAATACATAAAATAACTAATAAACAAATCGAGCGGCTTATTTGGGACCCCGCACCCACTCGCTCTGTATCTGTCAGGCCACCCCCTCATCTCTTTTTCTGATATAAACCCTGGTCCTTCGCACATATACATTTGACAGGCCTGATGTGTGGCCTGGACGGTTTTGATCCATATGTCATTCACATTCTGACACATCCCGTAACATCTAAGATGGACTAAGTATCATCTTAGTGGAACATCCATGACTGAACGCTACTCTCCTTCACTCAGTTATCCCGATTTCTCTTCGGTAAACTGGCAGGCATGTCTGAGTCAGAAGTGGAATGAACAGGAATCGCCACAGTGTCACTGTCTCTTGAGGGAGACGTACATGATTGTGATTATGGACAAGCGCTGAAGATATGTTTCTGCAAGCAAAGAAGTGAAGCTTGGAAAAATACAGAAAACATGGAATTTCGTATCGTTGTCCATGCTCTTCTATTGACTTGATATCAAGTTAAAATGCAATTTTGACCTACACAATGTGTTGCGGAATTTGAATAGTATATCATGTATTCACTATTTTTCATATCTGCACATAACACATTCACCACGATTGCAGAAGTAGAAAACAATCAGAAAATAGCAGTTTTGATACACACGCAACTCCCATCTTTTGCAAGCATGTGACCATAAAATGCATTTTAAATGTGTTGCCTTTGAAAATGCTGAAATTGTTTAATGTTTGTATTAAAATGAAGACAATTATAATAGTGCACAGTGGTATAGTGTAGGTAGCACCAATGCTATAAATCTGGGAAGAGTTCTTCAGTTGCATAAGAATGCCACAAAGACTGTCCTTTTGCCAAAAATCCAACAGCTAATACACATGATTGGCATCAACAGTATGTGGCCCGCTTCACCGCCAGTACCTGCAAAAGGCCATTTAACTTTGGCCAACCTTCTCTGGTGCTGGCAGCATCGTACGACGTCAGGCTGAGGTTTAGCACTACTAAATTTGGCTTAAAATGCTGGAAAAAAATATTTAAGGTACCTTTTTCATCTCTGGCAGCAGGTCTTTACACAACATACAAAATTAAAAATACACATTAGTATTGGTATTAAATAACTTCAGCGTTTTAAAGGCTACTAGGAATTTGAAATATTTGAATAAAAAAGTTGCATGTTATCCAGAAACAATGTGCAATGCTATGAGTGAAAATTACAAAACTGAAATGAAAATACTCATACCACAAGAAACACATTGTTTAATGGCTTGTGAAATGCTGAGCATGTGTGTTTTTGCTTGGTCTGTTCATTGTAAGACACACATGGGTGTGTGTAAATACATGTATATGTACTAATATATAAACCTAAATGTATATGTGTACATATATAAGTTTATTTCAGTTTTATAGAGTATAGTCTGATTTGTAACAACTGAACATTTTTCCTGACATGACCAAGATCTTACCAGTAACTAGTAAGTATTTCAGGAATTGGGAAGTTCATTGTTGTCTTAATGCATTCAATGCTACTTCTTGTGTATCACGATGTGTATGCAGGCACATTCCCGCGTCTCTTGTATATACTGTATGTGTGTAGCGTTATTACATGCCCGTGTTAAAGGTTTGTTTTCTTGCAGATTAACTGTTTCAGTTTTATTTCTCCATTGATTAATTCATGTTAATCGATTAGTGGAATTGCTGGGTAGCCCTAGCACTAGACTGAAATAATTAATAACCTTACACCTATTAAATATTATCGACTGGCAATATTCCTGTGTAAAAGTTGTGCAGCCAAGACTACTGTTAAATAAAATCTTTTAGGTTGATGACATCATAATGAGAGTGATGTAGGCATCAGCCGACAAGTGCAATTTAGTGTTTCTTTTGTCCCATTTGGATAGCATGAACTGGGAAGCAAATGGGATGCAAAAATATGGGTTTCAGCTCAATCAGCCCCCGATTTCATTCACTGAGCAAATGCATTTCAGGATGTCTTAGCGGGCGACACGTCGATGTGAGTTAGGCCCTGACACTGACACTGATCTTTTGTCCTCAGAGTATTGAACCCGTTGTGTTATGCTCTCTGGGTACTCGTCATAGCCTGTTAAGTTTGGCCAATCACTGTGTCGGACTGTGACCTCTGCGCTTCCAGTACGAGTGACCCACTTGCGATGGTTTCTGTCGTGCATTGGATTCTGTGGCAAATGTTTACGACCAGAACATTCCCGTTTTTGGCTTGTCGACATTTTCATACAAATAAAGTAATGAATTAAAAAAAAAACAAACAAATGCTGCATTTGATGAAGCTTTGAATTCTAACTGACTATGAAGGAGTCTAGGTAAATGCCTGTGGTGCTTTTCATCTCTGATCCATTCAAATACTAAATACCTGGCGGCCCTGAATTAAGTTTGAATTATATGCTTAAGGTGAAATACAATGGATATTCAAATAATTAAATGAAAAAAACCAATGATGTGTGAGATTATGTTCACAATGGGTAATGAGTTTATATGCATAGAAAATATTACTGTGGCAATCGTACATTTTATATATATCATTATTTTATCCTTGTTATTTATTTTTGTTGTCGGCTTTACGCTATAGTCCCCAGACCACGGAAGACAGACATTATAGTGAAAACTATATATGGATATGGTCATGTCAGTGAATGTGTTTGAGACGTGTCATTTGCTTTAAAAACTGTTAAACTTATGTAGATTACTTCTTTTTTTAAAGTGCAACAAGGATGAATAGAATGAGCCAAGGTATGAAAGTTAATGATTCTGCATGAAGTAGAAACGGTCTTGGGTTTTAAGCATAACTCTGTCCTTGTGGAGAACGCCTATGGGCGGCAAAACCAACTTGTATTTGAAAGCAACTTTTCTTAGTTTTCCTCTTGCTTTCAAATCGGAAGTAAGGTGGCTGCCTGGTCATTGCACTGCCCAAGGACACCCCTGCATTGCATGCAGCTGATTATATTTTTCCTTCTGTTTCACGTGGAATTTTCCCAAGAGGAATTAAAGCTTCTTTATTTTACTGAATGCCTGTTAACAAAATGCTTGGTTTGTTCCACGTATAAATCTCAACCTGTTGTTTAATTTCATGCTTCTATTAATTTGTTGAACTGAAAACAACTTCTAAATGTGTGAGCTCCCTGTGAATCTTTTGTTTGTTTGTACTGTGTGTTCTTCGTTTGTAAAGTTCTGTATCGTAGAAGCATATTACCAGACAGTTCGCGTAATATTTGTGGGCTGTTCAGATGCTTTACTTAAGCCACAGAATCGTCTCTGTCCCCGTCCACGTACCCAAACTGTGTAAAATGCAGATAAGGCCAAATTCTGCCATGGCTCTGTTTAGACTTCCAGGTAAATGATGGATGTGGTCATTTTTCTTCGTGAAGCTTTTCTTAGTGATATGTAGCTTCATTGGATGTGTAGTTAAAAGTCTTTTCACCTCTTTACTTGTCTTACTTTTATTTTTGCATTCGGCTAACGCAGGTATTTTTAGTCTGCAATGTTAAAGCAGCTGTTATTTCGTGATCATCACCTGTACCCCATAAGGTTTGATTGCTGATGATAGCTGTCTTGTTAGAGCTTGTTTTTTTTTTTCTTTTTTTTGACCATGAGTGGTCCCTCAGGACAATGCCACACATCCTCCCACTAGACAGTGCAGAAAAGGCTACAGGAAAATGAACAGTTATCTGCAATCTGAAATTTTTGCCTTTCCCACTGCCTTTCAGCCTGAGCATTACCTGGACTTAATCACCGGTTTGCCTGGGCTGGTGCTTGTGTCAAGCGCCCTCTAACTGACTCGCACTCAAAAATCCAAGGAAGTCCTGTCAGCACTGTGCTTCCTGGGGAACTCTTAGTGCTTATTTTTATTATACTGACAAGACTGAGGCGTCCACCAGCTGTACAATTAGCTTTTTCGGGCTCACCGAGTGCCTACTTGCCCACAGTAGGTGTCATAGCGACTTTCTCAAGACTGCTTGTCAGAGCCATGCTTATGATTTTGCGTCACAATTCTCCTCATATGTATTCATTTAATCACCTGTTTTGCGGCAATCTGGCACTATAGATGATGCTAGGTTCAGCATCTGAGTTTCTGCTGGAACGTTAGGGGTGGCTGGGAGTAGCTGATTTGGATTTTCTGCTCAAATTTTGTCATTTTACCCGCACTCATGACTCACCTGCCTCCATGCCATGGATATCACGGTGGTGGCACAGTGTCTCCACTAGTCCATGGCTTTTTTCTGCAAACTTTTGGGTCGTTGTAGGTATTTACGTCGTAAGAACACATTAGCAATATAACTACATAACTGCAGTTGCTGTCGTAGTTTTCAAAATTATTTTTGGTTGGGAAATTGCATTTACTATATATGACTTATTTTTATATGAATGTTGTAGTTGTATTTATACTAGTCAATGAAGATGACAATATTATTCGTAGGATCTAGCAGAATTCTGCTGTTTATATATAACTTTATATCCCTGAGTATGACGGGACCCTCAAGAAGACTGAATCTGGACCGCATTAACTAGGTTCGACATATGCACTGTAAGGTGCCCGGGTGCAGAATCTGGCTGTTTCTTGAGGACGGGAAGCTGTGAGTGGTGTGCTTTTCTCATAGAAATTAGGGCCTGGTTGCATGGCCAAGAGTGCCTACATCTTCATCACCTCCTAAAATCCTGACAGTATCCTTTTACGATACAGAACAAGAAGGTAAGCAAAGCAGCTTTGGTTCTTTGGATGGTGGATATTGCTGGAGCACTATGGTTTTAGTTTGAAGTTTGCACCAGATTTGAGGCTCGATTCCATTAAGTAAGACGACTCTACACAAGTAAATTCTTTTGAGTGTCTTTGTTTTAATCATTTCTCATTTGGCTGGATGACATAAACAGTATTTGGCAGGTTCAAAATTAAATGTCAGTGGGTCCCTTGAGATTCCCTTAATTCTAAAAATAATGAATTATATCACAATGTTTTATGATATTAGCAGAGGTCTAAAAGAAGTAGTGGAGGAGACTGGAGATATTTCTATTATTCAGATCTAAGCTTTTATTTTTGAGAGATTTTCAGATTTCTCACAAGGTAACATAGGAAGGACCAGAGAGGTTTTATAAGTCTTTGTGCCATATTTATGTAGAAGAACTAGGAAACAGGAAAACCAAAGATCTTCCAAGAAACATTTTTTTTTCTTTCGCAAGGTGGTTATTGCAGAGCTGTGATGCAAGTTCATCAAAAATGCCATAGTGTGTAAAATCAGCAGTGGCAATATCCCTCCGTTAGGGAACCACTGTTACTTTACTTAGGAATGTTTTGTCTCATGCACTTGCTGCTTTAACTTTTCCTGTGGTTGAGTTAGAGATCAGTTTAGTGATGTCACATCCTTGCTAATGCTTTAAGTGACTGTGTATGTGGAGATACTTTGTTTCATGAATTGTAGTTTCCAATTTAAGGCATTTTTTTGTCAAGCATTGGGCTTGAAAAAGTGTTGATGGACATCAGTGCTTGCATGCAGACTCACACAATTATTCTGGTAGAAATGAAGAGAACAAGAACTAAGTGTGTTTTTCAAGCCATGCCAAGACTAGGAAATAGGACATTATGCTATAAAATATTCCCACACTCTGAATTTGTTATAATTTGGCTAATGTTTCTGGGGACCATGTTGAAATTAACATCAACTGCCAAATGTATACAAGCAGTTGTACTTAGCATTCTGGAGAAAGACTATTATACTACAGAGTGTATAGAACATTTAAATCGGAAAATTACAATCCATACTGGGGATTTTTTTTTCTTAATTGTGATATCGTTCCAAAAATGTATATCCTCCAAATTGGTCAAATATTTCTGGCATAAAAGTATTTTTATAATATCACATTTGTTCAAATCATTGACCAAGATCATTGACCAAGTGCTGTAATGCTTAGCACTGTGGAGAAAAACTAGTGTGTTACACCATATGTACCAAACTTGAACATTACAGGAATTTTTTGGAGTTTTTTTTTTTTCGTAATCACTATAATTTTTCTTTTTTAATCGTGATATATTTGCTGAACTTTTTCCTTCTTCAATATAATGAAAGTGTAAAAAAGTGTATGAAAATGTGATGTTGACATATTTAAATAATTAAAGAAACATTCTATGTAAAATCATAGAAAGAAACGAATGACAGAAAAAGAAAGACAAGTATTTTGACAATATATATAGTGAACAAGACTAAACTCTCAACAGAAAACAAAATCATAATTAAGGGCAATCTTCATATGTGTGAACTTGGAATAACTATTTTCATTAAGGCTATAAAATAGAAGCAGGTTAGAAAGCATTACGTTAAAAAACAAACTGTGACTGATACAGGTGTTTTCCCTCCTTCTGTGTTTGTATCACCTTACTGTTTCACAGAAAAGAATTGGTTTACAGATGAACCAGAGAATTCCTACCCAAGGAACATTCAAATCAAACCTATGAGCACTCAAATGGCCAATCAAGTCAATCAATCTAAGACGGCTGGGAACCTGATTCCAACCATCAGAGAAGTTGAAGACGAATGCTAAGTGCAGACCATCGACGTCACGTGGGGTGCTGGGACCTTCTCGTGGATGACGGAGCCACAGCAGTGACAGTACTGTCTATACCTGTACCACAGACCTAGGATAACCCTGTGGTCAGAGACCATAAAGGAGATTTTCCTGCTTGCACCCATGAATGATTACTTCCATGCTGTTTGAAATATTATTTTGACAAATGTACACACATACATTACATACACACACGTATAACATGACAATCAAATAAGAGATGTACAGCCCCTAGCATTTGAAAGAAAAAAATGTCACAATGATTATATATATATATATTTAGTTGTAATACAGCAATACTTCATCTTTGATATGCCCAGACACCATAATTACTCATTTTGGAGAATGAGGGCCATTTCAGAAACACAAAAACAGAACTACTTCCAAAGAAGGATACACAATACTTTATACTGTATGGCAACCAGACATATTTGTACTACTTGTACATATTTGCACTTAGGAAGTATTTACAGGGACTGGGATTTGCAGACAGATAGGAATCTATATCACCATAGCACGCGTCATTGGCTATGTATTTTTTTCCCCAAGATTGGTCAGTAAGGCACTATACAAGAGACAGAATAATTTGAACAAATGCAGTCCAGCACAATAACTCTATCTTACATAATATTGTCCATAACAAATAACAAGTGAACCTTTGAATCTGTGAAAATCTATGTGTGTGTATCCATTTAAATGATTATCCCAGTGGCCAATCAAAGTAGTTTCCAAATGTATAAAATGCCATAATTCAATATGTAAATTAAGCTTTTCCATCTTGCCATTATTGACACAATCATCAAACTTGGCAGGCCTTTACCCTTTGCAGCACATGCAGATTAAAAGTGTGGATTTTTGCCTGCTGTAAGGATAGTCTGTGTGGCTGAGCTGTTTTGGTCTAGGGTGAGAGTTGCTCACCTGAAGTACCTGTTACCTGTTTTTTTTTGCATTTGGAGATGCACTACAGAATATCATCTGTGGCAAAAATGAGCGTGAATGAACAGTAACAACTAAAAGAGCTGTTCATAACGCAATGGCATTGGACTGCCACCCATCGCGACTGGGTGTATACGGGTCCTCCTTTGTAACCACTGCCTGACAAATTCTTGGCATGGAGGCAATGAAGTGCTTGGATGTTCTCCATGACATAATTCTGATTCTCTAACCCAAGAGGCTTTCAGGAATAAAACGTTCTGATTATTAAAAACAGCTCAGTCATGTTTGAGTTGCTGGACTGCTATAAACAAGCTGGCTTTGAATGCAATATTCAAGTTATTCTGTCAGAAACAGCCCTTCTACAAAGTTAAATGTGCTTGTTATCCAGTTCCCAGAGTAAATTCATGAAACACAAGAACAGCAGCTTTTAGTAGCAGACTCTTCACATTTACAGTGTATATTACTGAAGGTTTGAGAGGTTAAACGTCACTCTGTTGTACATTTCATGACAGGTTTATACCTGCAAATATTTTCTATCCACATAACCATAAATTCAATTTTTTTTAAAACATTTATTTTTACATTTTACAATATACGGGCTACTGGGGCACCAGAAGTACACATATATTCTAAAATTGTACAGAAATGTTAGGAAAAGGAGTTCAGACAGACAAGCAATATATTTTGTATGGTCATTATTCTCTTCATTCTCATAAGTATCTAAAAAAGAACAGCACTGGCATAAAAACGAAATAACATGTCCATATATCATAATAGGACCTCTTAGAGTCTAATAGGGATTTGCAATTATAATGCTCCGGTACAATTAGGCTTTCATATGGCTGCTTACGACAGTATTTGTGCATAAATGAGTTCAATTAGTTATTAGCAAGTTGAAATGCTTCAAATTCAGCATCTATTGTAACGCAAAATCTTCTAACCGCTTCACCTGGTCAGGGTCGCGGGGTGTAACACAAAGTGCAGAATGATATAAACAGAATAATAATTGGAATTGTGAGCACGGCTGTTTCTCCAGTAACAGAGTAGGCATGGTATTTTCACGATATTTGACACACATATTTGTCCCACCCAAAAAACGCAGCGCTTTGCTACTTTTCGTACTGCGTGAGCATGTCACACTTTGCTTAATGAGACATACATTGGAAAGGAAATTACAGGATCTGCTAGTCAAATTTATTGCAATTTTTGATCTCATTAAAAAAGAGTGTTTAACAGCTACATTTAGCTTGTGTACCTTTTGTGTACTACTCTTTGCCTTTTTTTTCTAACAATCTCATGACTTTAATGTCTGATCACTGGGTGTAGTATGGTTACATTGATACTGACTCACAAAGATTTTTTCTGGAGTGAAATTCTGAATTGTAATTATAAGTTGTTACATTACGTAGCAAGTAATCAACAAATGTATGTATAATGTACCTATACAAAGATTGCTGAAAATTCACTGCTAATTTCACTTTTACCTCAACACCCATATTTAAAAAGGACACACATAAATGAGCTGTTTTATTCTTTTTTTTATTTAATTCTTTTTTTTTTTTTTATCAAAATCAATTATTATTGAAAATGTAAGGGTCAAAAATGATTAAGAACAATGTATTTTGTTTTGAAATGCTTTGTGTACATTCCATTTTATCTGCTTATTAATAATTTCAGATTGCTATATCAAAGCCTTTTGGCAAGGTCTTGTATCTAATTACTGCCTTTTCTCTCCAAACGAGTTGTGATTGTTGATCTGTTATTTAACATATACAATGTTTATCCTTTAATTATTTTTGAGCACTCATATAACAATATCCCAGAAAACAATTATTTGTATGATTATGATTCACGCAGTTTATCTAAATATAGACACTTGAATGTCATTTTGAATGATTTATAATTACAGGTATGTCTTCATACAATGCCTTTCTGAATGATAGGCATGGGAGACAGTGCTGGCCAGTGTTGAGGTTTATGGCATTTCACTGAGCATCATTCAGTCATTTTCGATCGAAAAGAGTTCCTCTACTATAGCATCCATGGGGAAACTAAATTTTACACAGGCATAGAGAACATCCAAGCCAAAAGAATGCCTCTATGCCCCAGTGCCAGGCAGTGTGTTAGGCCAAAGGAGGACCCCCAAAAACCCACTATCGCGAGAGGTGGCATATGTGCTTTATGTGATTGGTTACGCGAAGCACATCATGGAAACCAGAAGCGTTTTTACAACGTTAAAATCATCCTAAGAAAGTCAGAAAATGGCAGAGATGCACAGTGGAAGCAAAGAAGGGCATCAGGTTTTTTTTTAGGCAATCCACCACATCCTTAGTCCTGATTAAGTCTTTATGCTTAGGCTGTTTTTAGGCTTGATAATAGAAAATATATATTTTTATGTCATTTTACCAATGTCAGCTGCAAAAAGAGTAACATATTTCCATCTCTTCTCCTGACTTACTTTAGGTGGATGGATTTCACAAACATTGTTCTTAATTTCTGGTCATTTAAATATAGCGGATTGGGGGGGAGGGGGGGTTACAGTCTTAAGTAAATAAAATTTGGCAATGTGAATATCAATGCAAAACATTATTTGCTGCCTAGAAAACCAGATTAGGAGATTTTTACATTACTCATGTGAAGTGTGTACCATTCTCTGCCACATGTTAATTGCAGGAAAATAAGCCTGACCTTACAGTCTAATTTATTTTATTTTGTTTAAACTAAAAGGATTAGCGGATGTTGATGGTGCTGAGTTGATCTACCTGACTATGATATCAGTGATAAATACACCGTCTTGTACAAAAGGTCTGTACATAAATTGTACATGGTTTCATTTTGTATTTTCTCAAATTAAAATCGATGTATTTGTGTTCTAAAAACTTGTCCATTTTCTTCATAAAAAAAAATATTGCCAAATATGATTATACAGTTGTGGTTATCACCAGATCATGGGCTTTAGACTATCTGAAATATTTATTTTGATTGCATCGTCAATTTCTGCAGTTTGCGGCATAGCATCCGCTACAGTAACGGTAGCTAATTGCCACCTGGGCCAGATATGTTCACCTTCACTGTCTGTCAGTGGCAGTGAGCCGCCGCTTCCGCTCTTCCAATCAGTGACGCCCATCTAGCACAGTGCCTTATGATCAGGGGGAGTAAAGATAGCTGGTAACCTGACAGAGTGTGCATCGGGGAGCAAGTGCTGCCAGGAAATCGTAACTTTACAGAGGAGAAAAAGATGATAACAATAATAAAAAGTGAATATACACGCACAATAAAAAGACGAAATACCGGGACACCTATTTTACTACTATACTTGTATAATTGCTGAAGCGTATTTTCATCATATTTTTTGTTGATAATATCTCTTGTCCAAATAACATCAGCAAAACAACTCTATAGAACCAAGAAAAAGCAAACATACCCAGCTCATCGTAAGACATTTGAAAAGAGAGATTAAGGAAAGTTTTGCTAGTGAATACGAATATTTTGATATTTATATCAATTATTTGGATTATACTTAAGTTGGCACCTGCCACAAGAGAAACAGCTTCAGTCTGTTGTTCTGTTGAACTCTATGTATGTAGTATTTTATATAATTACTTACAAATAACTTAGTAAATTAGATATACTATGGATTATATATGAAAATAACAGGCATTACTTGCTGGATCTATGCTCCATGATAATTCTTACATACTCTTACATACTTGGCTCAAGATATTTGAGCATATAACATAAAAAAAAATATATATATATATATATTTTTTTTTTTTCATTTCAACTGTGTCTGATGGATTAGCTCATTTTCACACCCGTAAGGATGTAACAAAGACATCTCAAACTGATAGCTTGTTGGTGAAGAGTGGTCTCTTTCAAAATGATTGATTTGCAATAAAGTAGCTGGTGGTGTGTGCATTCAGGCCGAACTGATTCAGATCGATTCCAGTGGAACTGATTGATCTGCCATTCATCTTGGTGGCGTGTTTACCAAATGAGGCTATGCAAATCCGCATTCTGCTCTGTTCTGTTCTGAACGGATCACTCCAGGTACTTATGTTACATTCCCTTACAGCTTCATCAAATAATGTCAAAAGAAGGCGATGTTACAGAAATATTGTTTTTATATCGACCTTGGAGTGCTTTAAGTTATTTTTGAAACAAAATGCATTTGTATGATTATCAGCACACTGTTTGGTATGATGCAGGAAAAACTGTCATCTTTCCATTGTACCTTACTGAATATTTACCACCATGACGTCTACCTGTCCTCACTATACCTCACTATACCTCACATAGTATCTGTGCTCCAAGTAAAATACCACAACCATTTGCCTTGAATAAAAGTTAAATCAATCTAGCCTGAACACCACAAAGGACTATGTACTGTGGTCAACTGGATACCGGTCTGATTTTCATGCTTCATATTACTATATTGGAAAGAATTGCAGTTACAATTACAGAATTAATTACAGGCCACTCACATGGAAATTTTCTGAACAAATATTGCATTAATTTTTATTTAGCAAACGCTCTTCAAACCTATCTGCTGTCAAGAAGTCATTTATGCGTAAGTGCAGCTAGGTTGAGCTTCCAATGCCCAGAAATGCAATCACTATTAAAGCAAAAGCTACACATCATCTTCCATAATAAGAGAAATAATCAGACAATCATCCAATGAGCAGAAAGTGCAACATTACAAACATTCAGTGAACATAGAATGGTTAATAGAGATATTGCTGGAACAGATGGGCCTTTTATCCTCCAGAAATGTCCCATTAACCAGAATTGTTAACTGTTGGCCATGAAAACTTCATGAAAATAAACACAGAATAAAAGAAATCAAAACACTGACGTTAACATGTGAATTAAAACCGAACCTGAGCTTATACTGTACATATTTAAACATCAATGCAAAGAAAGAAATTAATGAGCATTGTCACTTTTTTTATCACCATATCAGAGAATAAAAATATACGAAAGCCTTTTGTCTCTTTTGTATATAGCATCTAGTCACTCAGTTCCACTGCATGGCATTTTCATGCGTTGTTGAAAGAAAGCACTTTACTATTGCTCCACAAATCATCCGACAAGGGACACTTCATTTCACCCTTTAGATAGCTGTTGATGAAAACAGTTACCACTTTCTCACCTTGGGATGCAGCAGCCCATCATGGAGCTTATGAACAATTTTACACGCTGTGTCATGGCTGGGGACTGTCAGGACGCCAATAATATTTACCATCTAACACCTCTGTGATGCTGGGACTATCAGGGGATGCTCTGATTATGCAGATCTGTGTGTGACAGTCTCTTCATTGCCCAATATTGCCAATGAGCATGTTTACATTTCTTACGTTAATAAGCACCTGAAGCTGTGAAGCATCCATACAGCCACGCCGTCCATAGCGAAAACCGAGGTGTCAATGCAAACAAATTAGCATCTTATTTCAATGCCACGCCATGGGCCAGTAAATATCTCTGCAGTGTGCAAATCAATCCATTTTTCTCCTGAAATTGGTTCTAAACACCCAGGTGGCCAAAACAAATAATACAATGTACCAAAAAGGTAAAATTTGTTTTGGGGAAATGCCATATAAAGATGTTTATAATGTTTTACACTGAAAATATAAGATGCTGTTATACATCATTTTAACCAGATGTTTTTATTTAAGTAGATATTTTAAAACACTAATTGAACTATGTAAAAATTGTATATTGCATGCTTTATGCAGGATATACAGAGGTGATGTATAAAAAGATCTAATTTGTTCAGGGACCATTTACTCGGGGAACACAATACAAAGGTTTCACAGCAATGCCATTTATTGTGTAGAAGCCCTTCAGTCGAACAGATTAGAAAAAGGCAGCTCACTTGTCATTGTTTTAAGTCAGGTCTCTCTACCGTCTCACTCGTCCCCCATGTCACGTAAACACCACCCTCAAGAGCATACAAGATTCGCAGCACTGTGGTGATAATAGTTTCCATGACAATGCAGTGCACTTAGTGCATCAATGCCATTCCAGATAAACAGTGATCCTTTACAAAAACAAGGGGGTCATTACGCAGGCTTGTCAAATCAATGTTGAGAGTGTCCCGGCTGATTAAGCCATCTCCTCTCAGCTCTGACACCGTGTCAATAGTACTGGGCCACGAGTGCGTGGTCAGATGATTGCACTGAAATGCCCATCAGTCAGGGAGGCGAGGTAGACTAATGATTCCCTGTGCTGCCTATTAGAGGTACATGACAATTCAATCCTGTTCACTGGGGGAAAAAAGTGACCTTGTTGCTTCATTTGAAGCTGAATTAAATTGACAAGAGCAGATAATCTTTACCTTGGGCAATTAACAGAACAGAACGGAAAAGACAGCATGGCTTTGTTCTCACTTCTCTCTCGCTTTTTTTTTTGGCTAATAAACAATGCTTTGATACAATAATGCCATCACAATTTACCAGGCTTGTAGTTCGTGCACAGAAAGCGCCACCATTTTGAGGCCCAAAGAGACATTACATTGGTCTTGGGAGAGGTTCATTTGGCCCTTCTTTAAAAATATGTACCAGCACTACAATCCAAAATATTAAGTTCATATACAACAAATGCAGCTTGTGCCCCATTCGTCGGACACAGGTGCTAATAGGTTGTGCACGGACGCTGCATTGCATGCTGTGATCTTTAAATATACTGAAATGGATCGAGTCTACTACATGACCTTGGCAAGAGTATCGGGCTCTGCCACCATGATTGTACACAAAGGGCATAACGGGATATTTGTCTGAAGTGTAAAAAAGGAAAGAAAGAGGCTGAGTGGCCAAATAACCTGAAAACAAACAAGCACATAAAACAAAGATACAAACAAGCAAATAAATTCAAGACAGTCACCATTTCGTCATATAAAAGCCTTTCAGGTGAGATGTTACTGCTGGGTTCCAGCTGTTATAAATTGCAGATATTACAGCGTCTGCATATAATTATAGATTTACATTTGCATGCAGAAAGACAAAATACATGTAACATGCATATCAATTGCAATACACACAGTGACATGTCCCTTGGTGCTCAGTTGGTGGCTGACAAAGTTAAACTGGTATCAAGCCCGGGCTGGGGGGGTGGTTATGTAATAAGGCAAAAACTGTACTGTCCAATAGGTAGAATTAAAGGTCATTAAGCAGTGCCACTGGGGAGCTAGTTAATTGGTGGCTGTTAATAAAATGGTAGCGCTTTCACTAATCTTGATTTACATTTAATCTGTCAGGGCGACAAAGATGGACGATGGAAATGGGAAAAGTCGATGGTTTCTTGGAAAGCCTCCTGGAGTTGTACTAAACAAACGATCGCAGGTTTGCTTTCAGTCTTCAGCATTGCCTTTAACGCCCACACATCATCAATATTCAGGGCCCCAGAGATTTTGTCACTCAAATATATCGTTGATTAACAATCGGATGTGAAGTGAGTGGCATTGCTGGAAAATGTAGTTACTGCTCCTGGTCCAGTTTGCCGTCACTTATGAAGAGATTATATTTTTACACATTAAATACAGCATAGTTTTAATAAAACCTATTGTGGGTATCATCATTGGTTGGTTATCGATCTAGACTGGGCAGACCAGGTCCCTGAACCATATCGGATATTCACAGGTCGGGATTTCTGTAATACTGTGTGACAGACCTTTGTAAAAATAATATTCTAAATAACTAGTAATGGTTGAGTTTAGTCACATAAGAAATGTCTGGAGGAGGGGCTTAACTTGATCATGGATTTGTGTTGATTAGTTCCGTCTGTAACTACCCAAAAATCTTAGAAGTTGGTACGCTGTAGTTTGTTCAGGCCTCTAACTCTATTGACATTTTCGACGCCAGTACCCAGATTCCCTGTTTGTGCTCTTCATTTCCCCCAGCCACTGAAATGGCTTCGTGATTTTCACACTTGCTTCTTTCTGTACAACAGCCAAACTGTTTCTATCTGGCTCCATAGTAAACTGTGTATCCCTGTCTAATCCTCCTGACAGCATAGATCTGCTTGCCATTATGAAGGATTGTAACACATATATTTAAATACCGTTTTTTAATTCTCCACATTTTTAAGTTTTTGATCTTTGGATCTGTCTTTATTAAGAGGCCTATTACATTATTATGTACCCATGTGACAGTACAATATGATCATTACCCTTAAACATTTGTTTTATTTCAAGATGAAGGACCACTTTAAATTTCAGTACAGATAATTATAATCCTACTTATTGAAGGCTTTTATTTTTAGTGTGGAATTTTCACTTGCATAAAACAAATACACAATATATAAGTCATTTCGGCAGGCCCGCTCAGCAAACAGGAGTACACTATTAGTTGGATCCAAGGCGAGGGGTGCCAGGCTGGAATGATATGGAGCCTTGCCCTCTAGACATATGGGAACGAGTGGACATATGTGTCAGCCTCTCTCTCAGCTATGTCCAGCTGCTTATGGGAAACTCTATCTGTATTGTGAAAGCCTGCCAGTAGTGGGCACTACTGTTGACTGTGTGTTCTGCAATTTAGGCACATAAAAACTCTATCTTCGCTTTGGTCTCTGCCACTATTCAAGCACTTACATGATTGTAGACAAATGGGATTTATTTATGGATCTACAAGAATCAGTCCTTCAACAGGGGATAATCCAGAATATTACAGCAGGCTGGTTTTCTGGTTCAAAAGTGTGTAAACAATTTCTGTTCTCAAAAATCTTCCCCTTTTAATTCAATTAGTGTCAGCATTAATAAAGCGGTAAAAATGGTACCAGTTCAGGATTACAGTATTTTGCAATTGTTTATGAAATGCTGTTTTCTTGAGGATCATAGCACATCAATGCCCTTTTGTGGTACACCCTTTCCAATCAATTTGAAATAACCTTGGTCAAACAAACTTGTCGTAGGTGTCCATTCTGATGAGAAGCATGCCTTCTAACTTGTCAGAATTAAACGAGGCAAACAAATACTTCACACTCCAAAATATCCCCTCCTAAAGCCTCCTTCAGCGATTTGACAAGTTCAGTGATCCACATCAAAGGCTCGGACTGATTTTGAGGTTGAGGCTTATTTTGGATTTATACACCAATACCTCTTCATTTTGCCTTGCTTTTACATATATCCTTCAGGACTTAGTGAATATAAAAAAGCTATACAAATATTGTGCAAAGTCAAACAGTATTAATCTAATTATAGCAATCTTAAAGCAAGGTGCATTTCAACCAATACAACCAATACATTGCACAAAGTTATATAAGAATAAAAAATGTAATATAATTACATATAAAACATTTTATTGCCAAAGGGGGGTACAAACTAACCTGTACCAGCACCAGCACCACATTGCCTCACAAACTTGGTTTTTAGCAGGAAGACAATGTCACTTAGGAATGCCCCCAGGGCAGGTTTTATTGCCTTCGACATCTATCTCAAGGCAATAAGTGCATTGCCCATATCGCTGGAAAACGCCATGTGTTTACACAGCTGTTGCAAGCTTTTAACACACAAGAATAAAGCATCATCCCTGGGCTGGGGGCCATATATATTTTACATCACTTTCCTCTTAGAGATGAAATGAACCTTAAAAGCAGCAAACGTTCTCCCTCTTCAGTTTGCCAAAACAAAATGCAATCAATGAAAAAAACAGACAAATGTGCTTAGAACACAAGTTGAGGACTTGTGTCAGATTTTTTTAACACACACACACACACACACACACACATTTGTTTTCCCCCAATTCCAAATCACGACACCCTTAACCCCTACCCCAGCCCTAACCTTAGCCATAAGCAACCAAATGAAACATAAGACCTTTGGCAATTTTACTTTTTGATTGCATGCATATATTTTTATAAAATGAAGTCTGAAGTAGTGAGGCCCGAAAAAATTACCTCTGTAGCACAGACCTTATTTTTTTGTGGATTTACTATTCTTGTGAGGTCCTTTGCTCCTCACAAGTATAACAAAACCGAAACACAACCAGACACACACACTATCATTGCTCGCCAATTTGGATTAAAGTGCAGAAGGTGATATGATCAACATAAAATACTATATGCATAAACAACTGAATATGCACCTCTGATATATACATGAACACAACCCATTTTGCACAGTGCTATTGTAAGTACAATATAATACAGAATTTGAGATGTAGTTCATAAATGACAATATTACAGATGTGTATCATGTCTCATGCACTTGAAACTTGTATATCCCATTAACACTCCTTCTAGGACAGGGGTGTCAAACTCAATCACAGAAGGGGCCAAAATCTAAAGCACGGACCAAATTGTTTATTAAGATTTACCATTTATTGAACAGTTCCAAGCTGACAATGTTTCAACCAGAAATATGAATTTGAACAGAGTGCAACAACCTTTTCTTTTAAAAAACTAACTACTATTTGTGACGGTTCAAGCAAAAGTGTCTGGAGAGAAGTTCATTCCCATAACTTAACTGAAAAGGTGGTGAGACCATACAGAAACCACAGGGAAATACACACACGCACACATATGTGCATGTGTATATAATGCAATGTGCAATGTGTACATGTACTTTAAATTTGCATAGACCTTATTTGAGACAATCATGTGCATTTGAAGCTCTCACGGGCCACATAAAATGGCTGTGTTCTAGGATGTTATACAAATGGCAAATGTCTAGTCCTGAAAAGAAATCTGATACTAAGTACAGGAAACATTTAACAAGGATAAATCCTTATTTCTTCTGACACCTACAGAAGGATTATTTCCTTTCCCAGTAGAATCTTACAGTAAAGACTGAACGGCACCATGTGTCACAAAAACTAACAACTCTCTTAGCGACCCGTTTTACATCTTTTGATATAGTTATGGTCAGAGGATATTGAACGCACCTGCATGTCAAAGACTACCTGAAACATGTAATAGAATTTGCACGTCCTCCCAGTCTGATCCTTCTGTGTGCCACGCCCCCCTCGTTACCCTCGTGGGAATCCTCATGTTACTAGCTGTTTCCTGTTTGATGTTAGTGCTTAGGTGTATTTTAGTCAGTCTGAGTCCAGTCTCCCCTGTCGGTCATTGTCGATGCTTGTTCACGCTCGCGGTTACGTTGGCTCCTGTTTGTACCCCGTATTGTTTAATTAACGCCCCTGGAAGGGCTGAAACCCTGACAGCCGCAGTTATGGGTCGTTCGTCCCGCCGCCGACGTGACACGTCCTGGCAGTTAAACCGAACAACAAACATTTTACAGAAAACAGCTAAAAACAAAGAAGGGGGAAAGTTTGTCCATAGGGTAAAAAATAAATTGAAAAAGTGATGAGCTACTGTTGACTTTTAAATCCATTGTTTCCCCACCATACAGAATATTGTCATGCACATCAGAGAAGTTCTGGTTTGGGAGTTTACACAATCTTTTAGAATCAATCCAGAATCATCATTTTTTTTTTTAACTCCAGTTCTCATTAAAAATAAACCATGCTATCAATGCACGGGGAAAAAGCAAGGTGCATCCTACAGTGGGGATCCGGGTTCACTCTCCATTCTGCCACATTAGCCATCTGTGACATAGAGCCTTGGGGAAAGCAGATTGGCTCGGGTCGATTCGACGGCTGCGCCCATCGCTCCACACTGACGTCGACTGTCAGCCAGGCAGCGACAGGTCTGCGGGCGGAATCGAGCCAACGGCGCTCTCCTCCAAGCACATCGCGTCTCTCAATAAAGCCCGCGCGCTGAAAAGGAAGCCGGTGGCTGACAACGCGAGCCGGAGCAGGCGCGCGCGAGTCCCTCAAAAGTTGGTGCGCGTCTGCTGATGAAGAGGCACACTGTATGAGGAAGTGGTAATTGGCAAATCCAGGAAGAGGGAGGAAATATCATAGCAGGAAAACTAATATTTTGTCATTTTGGCGGTTTTAAAATATAGTAATATATATATTTAACTATGAAAATTTTATTTTAATCAAACTACTTAGACAAAGCAGAGTATATTCTACTCTTGTTTTACTCTTGTATTCAGTATTTAATTGAACAATGGTACTATGTAAGAAAGTTTTGCATGGATGGACTGCTGTTTTGTATCTTTGGTGTGATTGCATTCATACATTACAGTGGTAAATTATAGTGATATTGCAAATAAATGAACTCACATAAAAGTCAGGAATTGGAATTTCCTGTTCATATATTCTATCTTTATATATTATTACCAGCCTATGACATTATGGTGCCATAATTTTACTAGAATAACATTAGTGTTTTGACTAGCAAATATGAAAATCTGACCCTGGCTATGGCTTAATCTAACTTCTAACTTCAGGCCTTGATGGCTTCAGCTAATCATTACAAGGCCTGTTGCTATGGAAACATCGACATAGCTGTAAAAGTATCATTATTCATGCACAGGTACTATCCATTCAGGAAATGAAAGAGATTTGTGTTAAATATCAAATATAAAATTCTGTAAAATGAAATTGTTCTCTGGCAGTAAATGGGAAATTAATTACACAGTTAGTATTACACAATTCCTGGAGGCACTTAATTATAACGCTTAACCGAATTCTGATATTATACTTTAACTATGAAATACAAAATACAGTTTAATTTTCATGCAAAAAAATTTGTTGTAACTGCTAACAGATGGTAGTTTACACACGTTTTTCACATCACTTGAAGTCATAAACATGATTTATAACCATGTGTATTTATCATGATTCATTTTCTGTCAGTTGCATTTTGGATGTTAATAGAATTGCCTGCATGCTTACTGATTTACTTAGTAAAATTTTCATCCAAGGTTCATGTGAGATGATTAGAGTGTGAGTTTCCGGATTTATGCAACCTTGATCCATCACTGTCTACACCATGTTTTAAAGCAGCAATGACCTTCGAAGGTCTAAAGATATGTCTGATGCATTGAAAAGTGGGTTCTGTCACATTACTTGTGTTTTCATGGCCCAAATTCATCTGGATAAACATAAAATACAAAATAAAAGAATAATTAGGCAACTTTTTAGGGAATTGTTAGCGAACATACTGCATGCCATTACACTGAAAATATCCTGAATTCAGTACATTATAAGTGTAAAAGTGCTTAATTTTTCTGAAATGTTATCTGAAAGGAGCATTTTCTATGTCTGAACATAACTATAAAGTCTCACAATGTTACAGTATAACTGCTGGAAGTCTCTCTCCACCATATATGTAGGTTCAAACAAAAGTGTTTGGAGAGAAGTTCATTAACTGAAAAGGTGGCGAGGTCATACAGTAACCACAGAGAAATACACACACACACATATATATATATAAAGTAATATATATTTGTGTGTATATATAATGGAAGCATTTTCAATACTCTTAAGTTAGAGCTTCTCAAGAAAAAAATGTGTAATGTAAGATTTCTTTAGTAGAAAAAGACCCTTTTCACATCCAAAACCATTTGCTTTACATTTTCATTATTTCTAAGTCATTCTTTGCTCAGCTCAGTTGTCTAATCCAATAACTTTGCTCTTATTCCACCAACTGTTAAAGGTTGCTAAGCTAACTCCTGGGATAAGAATCCTTCCAGGAACTCGACTCTCCAAATGTATATACATGGAGGGAAAATGTATTGTATTACCATGTATAATGAGAAGTAATTACAGAGAAAAATGAAAGGTACTCCTGCTGTTAGGGGAAATGATAAGGGAATGGTATTTTTTAAAGCATGGGGTTCATTTTGATATAATTGGTTCTAGAATTATGTATGACATTAATTGCCACATCACTGACTGCTTGTCAGCTCCTCTGGCAGTCAGTCCATCTTTCTTAGCAGGGAAAGCAAGCTCAGCCTAAAGCAGACTGACAAGCTAATTATACCATCTTCCCCTCAATGACAAATGTAGCTAATCTGAAACCATCCCGGAAATAAGGCCCTTTCTTCTCTGTCCCTCGCATGCCGACTCCAGCCGACTGCGGCAGGTGCGACGGGCTGGTGCCGCGCCGAACGCCGAATGTTGGGGGCGGTTTGTTCGCAATCTCTCTTCAGCCCAGACAGAGGCGGATTCGACTATCAGTGTAGCCCGTCAGTCACTGAGACGCGCCTTGGTCTTCTGAATATTTCCATTGGCTATGAGTCAACGATCCGCATCCTCAAAATTAACGACCTGGGGCTGGCAACAATTCTCTATAAAATCTTCCAACATGACAGATTTTTTTTTTTACTTTGAATTTTGACCGCAGGAAGGGGAAGGATGCTGTGTCACTGTGGAAGGAGGCACTCCAAAACGAAGGACATTGGTCACTTCAAAGGAACATATAGGGATTGTCCCTCTTTTGTGTAGGAAGGTCTAAAATAATATTTAATGGCTCATGGCTGTTTAAAAAAATTTCGTGAACAGAGTACAGTAGACATATATGTCATGTATAAGACATATGTACTGTACAGTGGATGTAAAAAGTATACACACCCCTGTTAAAATGCCATGTTTCTGTGATGTAAAAAAAAAACGAGATCACGATAAATTGTTGAAAAACTTGTCCTACCTTTAATGTGACCTATAACCTGTACAATTCAATTGAAAACCAAATAAATATGTTAGGGGAAAAAATATAAAAAGTAAAAAACAATAAGCTAGTTGCATAAGTGTGCACGCCCACAAACTAATACTTTGCTGAAGCACCTTTTTAATGTGACGATAAATCATTGCAAACGTTCATCATAAAAACCTGCCATTTTAACAGGAGTGTGTACATAATTGCTCAAACTTTTCTTTAATACAGTTTGTACTTTCATAACAAGTAACTATATTAGGCTAATTTATTTAACAAAATCAACCTAAAACAACATAATGAAACACCCTTAGCACCAGAAATAGAAACGTACCTTCACACAGCCTTCAGTTTAATGTTTTAAAAGAACTTACACCGATTGTCATCAGCCAAGCAAATAAGTGAACAAAATACAAACTAATCTCACTTTATATTCTCAGTTAACAATGATAGTTAGCTACTCTGCTTCTCCAGCTATCAATATATGTTAATTTCCCAAAATTATCTATACAAATAATCCATAATCCATAAAAATGACCATCGTTAAGAAGCATAAATACTAATTAAACAGATGACTTAATTTTTCCGTTAGACAGAGGAGAATATTAGTAGTAACAAGAAAAAGTCACAATCATCAAAAAGGGGACATTCATGATATATATATTAGTTGAACTTTGCACGTATCTATACAGTAGATATATATACAGACACACACACACAAATGTAAAGTTCAACCAATTTTCTGTGGTAGAAAATATTCCGCACATGGAACTCAGGGAAACCTGACTTTCCATTTAATGCTTTTCCTGGCCAAAATTCTATTACATGAGACAGCCCAAAAAGCGGGCCTTTGGGGAAAGCAGAACATGATATGTCCTGATGAGATAGCTCGCCTTTTGCCCAGTGAAGTACATATCTCTTATCACAAGAAGCAACGCCGCAAGGGTCATGCGGGTCACTGCCTACAGGTTGTTCTCCGGTTCACACCTTAATTAGTCCGCGCCATGCGGCTCTTCCCTTCCTCACGCGAATCCATGTCAGCCTATGACTAGCTGCTGCACCTTCATTTTTTTTCATAATGCTGTTTACATTTATGAATCTTCTGGAGATGTGCAGTGACAAGGATCAGAAGTGACACATACCAAACTTGGAATGTCCCGCAGCCAGCTTCAATGGTTCGGATGCTGTCAGCTCCGGCTACATCAGCAGCAGTGGCTCAATGGCAACGTCTGTGACACATGTCAGAAACTTTTAAATGTCTGCTCTTTTCATCAGGATGCCTGTGCACCCCAGCCAGGGGAGAGATGACATTTTATGTCGAGGGGCGGTGTGGAGACAGGGTGGGGGGAGTGTGTCGTGGCCCCCTCTACTTTCCTCCCACAACTGTCATTCTGAGTTTCCTCTAAACATATCACAACACGGACAAATAAACCTTGTCATTTAGAAATGTTGGCACTGGTGACCATGCTCCCAAGCAGCATGCCAGTGAGGACGTGGGCACTTTCTCTGCTATGATGATGCTGCAGATGAAATATTGCGCTGGGCTATCGCCGACCTTTTCTCCCGCTGCTGTCTCCGGAAGACTGATGAGCTCACTCAAGCTACGCGTGATTTCATTCGCATTTGTGGCCGCCTGTGAAAACCCAGTCGGAATAATTTGGCCCGTGTGCTTAAAGACCATTAAACACACAACCAATTAAAAGTGAGGGAAATGAAGTGGGCGAAGATGAAATATGGCCATACAAAAAAAAAAAACAGAAGTCTAGCTACCAGACACTGCAAAGAGTAGTGTGTGTATTTTTATTATTAGGCAGTTGTTAGGTTTATACAATAAATTGACCTTTTATACAAATTAAATTTTTTCTTGCTCAGATTGTACATATATATTCATAACCTTTTTATAACCTTTATTATTAGATTATACTTTCAAAGGCTCAATATAATTAATTTAAATTGAAATTAATACAAATTATATTATACAATGCTATCAGCAGACAAACGATATTTGAAGATTACAGCCTCAGATGCCTGATATAGTCTCAAAAATAACAGAACCACACAAGTCAAACTATGTATATTTCACAGAAGTCCATATATACTGAAATACGGAAAATAAAACACTGCAGCAGTGAAATGGGAGCACAATGCCAGCTCTGTGGTCCTTTCATAGTTAGTTACCTTTGTGATAAACTTTCGCTGTAATTTAGAGGACAGCCGTCAATGGCATCTGAAGACCGAAGCCGGCCTCAGATGTGACCTTTGACCTTCCGTGAGCAGCGGTTGGACCAGGCAATCCATCATGGTGCTCATCCTGTCAGACTAGGTGCTTTGCTGCAGCTGCCTGTCACAGTGGTGGAAGGGGGCTGCTTAAACGCAATCATGTCAATCTTAGGTGACTGCTCAGACCAAGCTAGTAGGACGGACCTGGCAGAACTGGCAATGTCAGCAGAATGCACTAGAGGATTCTGTTATTCAGTTATTAAAATTCGCGTCTCATTACGGGTATGCATTATTACTATGATATTACTATTATTTTGTTATTTATTTCACTCAGTGCCAGATTTGTATGTGTTTATGCATGTTTGTAAAATATAAAAATACAGTGCAAATATGTAAATATTAATTTAGGTGCGCATGTTGAAACCTATGTAATTGCTTCCATGTTATGTTCATTTTTAAGTTTGCATACTGATATAGCAAAATATCTATGCTATTGAGCAACCTAAACAAACATCTCAACGAAGAAACAAAAATCATAACAAATTAACCAATACCAAAGCATGCCTCTAACGTAGCTGGGCAGAGAACCAAAGGTCCACAGAGAACCTCTCACCTTCAAGCCTCAGCTAGCAAAACGATCATAAATATCACGCCTAAAGAGTTCTGCGCTGGTGATTGGAAGGAGACGTTGGCCTTTGATTTGGAGATGTGACATCCAAGTGACAAAGAGCACATTCCCCATCAGATCAAACACCAACAGACAAAGGAAACTGTGCTGGTAACTGGTTAGATACTGGGAGTTTAACTGGAGTCACTGTGCTGGATGCTGTTTGTGCAGAATCAGCACCCAAGGAAACCGCTCTGGTGTTACTTTTAACCAGAAAATTTTGATAAAAGCCACATTTTTCTTCCTGCACTAAAATCTAGTACATGTGAAAGTAAGCAGACCTCTATTGTTTGCTCCATTTCGATCATGACTGAACCATATAATTTAAATAATCTTATGGTGTTCAATCGATATTAAGACATTTCAACCTTGAATACGCTGTCATAAGCCCCAAATTCATTCTACGGACAGGCACAGATGATAAATTAATTAAACCCCGGTGATATATGTTAGAGGTATGCGTGACCTAGAGCAAAAATGATTGCTATTCATATGTGCAGGATCAATTCAGCTGACATAAACCACAGAACAATTTCTCCAGGAATATTTTTAAGCCTCCTGCCCGAGAATATCATACAGACGGAACCACACTCTCATTTCTTTCTGCTGTGTGTATTTTTTTTTTTATTTTTTATTTTGAAGTAGAGAGATACCACAGGACCGCTATGAAACATCCTGGTGAGAGGTGAGTGCCACTTGATAAATACTGCAGGCTGCGACTAGGTGTCAGCGCTTAGTAAATGAGGCAAGGACGAGTGGTATTAATATTGTCAATGATCTCTTGACAGGAAAACAGATACTGCGTTCACTGACAGTTTTAAATAGACATCAAGTGCATTAATGACAAAAAACGGGGGCTTCAAACGGGAGGCGCTGACTGATGTATTGCTGAGTGCGGCTCAGGGAGCGCAAATAACATGATCTTAAAAGACACTGTCAGGTCTGAAGAGACAGGCCCTGAATTGTACATAGTGACAGAAAACAGAGACGAGGACAGAGATACGGGAGCCATATTAGTGGCGAGCATATTCAAACACCGCATTCCATTCTAAGTGAACCTGACATCACCGTCGATCGCTTCAAAGTATTCATCACAGTATCTGCGGCCCACTTTCTCCACAGATGTCATTCTAAACTCCAGCTCCCTTATAGAACACGTTACCAGCAGGCCTGTTCTGTCACGATGGAGCGTGGGGGGGGCGGGCGCGGGCCAGGGGGGGCGGGGGGGGGGGGCGGGGCACACAGGCCTGGGGATAACCTCAGTCAATCTAAATTTGGAGTTTGTAGCCGAAGTGCTCTCATTCTCCCTTGCATCTGAGGTACTCGAGGTGATCCAAACGCTGAAGTGTGAGGCGCTGTCACCTCTCATAAAATCTCTAACGGACAAGATGCCCGTGTTCCGAAACGTAGAGCGGAGGCATCGGACACTCCGGCTGAGCGAAATGAATTCCAGCTGCTGCAGCTCGCCTCGGGACATAGGTGCCGACTCAGCTCTGCATTTCAGACCTCCCGGAGACCGCGCTGGCATCGTCTGAGGAGCATCTGACTCTGCAGAGATTACCCACCAAGACGGGGCGACAATTCTCCTGGCTGGTCATCACTGCAACAGGCCACCATAGAACTGAAGACAAATGTGGGAAAACCAAGTGGAATTAGAGTTAGAAATCTAAAGAACATCAAACAAGGTTACATGCTATAGCAGATACCTATCCATTATGCATCTAACTATACTACTTCTGGCACCGAAACTATCTGATCTGGTTAGGTCCTGAGCCCTTACCTAGCCTAAAACAAATAACTTAAAAACTATAATATAATAAGGCATTGTTTGATTTTTTACATTCGAAACAAAAGATTACTAGACAAATGTGTCGCTATAAATATATAAAACTAGCTATTTGGTAGTTATTCATCTCAATACAGCTCAACAAACAGCACTTAGACATCCATAAGGCCATGGAAAACCTGTCATAAACATTCATAAGATTCTAATATTAATGATCGTAACAATCATATGCAATAAATTGCTTTGACAGTAGTTTCATAACAGTCTGTCACACATAATAACAACTAGTGTAATACTCAAGTAACGTGGGCATTATCTGTTGTCTTAATTAATTTCCTACCCACACACATCCACCCCAGGACTGTCTTTTATGGCCTGTGTAGCATGGAAGGAATAAAACATGTTATATTTAGAAAAAGGCTGCACCGAACACTGATTAAATTCATATATTATTTGCCAGAATAGTACATAGCGGTACTCGTAAGAGGACAAGAGCGTATCCGTGCAGATTTGTCAGTGAAGAGACTCAGAACTGTGAGAGTCATACAACAGTAAAGTAAAAAGTACAAACAAAAAAAATCACCTTGGAGGACAGGACAAAATTCACGAAAGAGAAGAAGGAGAAAAAAGATTTATTTTATAGTAGGCATGGCAATTGCAATAAGGCTCCGGGCAAGTTCAGAAAGTCCAGATGGGGCTTAAGGCCCTACCAAACCGGCCGGAGTGTCAGAGAAGGGGAGTGCTTTGGAAATATAAGGCTACTGAATGAGATTTACAAGCAAAGAGCACTTTTATTATTTTTTTAGAAATAAAATGTTGTGCAATGTACAAAAAAAGACATAAAATCATTTTAATTCAATTGGAAGACTTTAGACTGCGCTACTTAGACAGATACTGTGTTAAAACTGTATTAATGTTATGCTTGCAAAACTAATTCCTATAAACATCAGTGCAATGAAACGTTATAAAAAAAGTGATCCAGATGATTCCAGTGAGCTCAGCTGGTAACTTTTACACATGGCAGGTAAGAAATAATGTACATTTATAAATTAACTGCACAGAGTATTTCTGGTAAAAATTAATACTAACAAGATAAAAATAAAATTACAATGAACAGTCTCCTCCATAAAATTAAAAACAGGTGGGTAGAAATAATTAATTAATTAATTAAATAATAATAACTTACGTCATGCTGCTTTTTCCTACCAAAAAGACAGTAGTACATATTTAAAATATGACTATTTTTATAAAGTTTTTTTTTTTCCAGCAGTGACCACAGACGGTGAACGCATCGGGTAAAACAAAAAGAAAAAAAGGAAGAAATAAAAAAAATAACGTGCACAGATTCCAGGTTTCATGGCAACTTTCAACAACTAGTCATCACGGCAGGATGTAACATTTCACCTCGCTCGCTTTAACAAAGCCATATGGGAGAAGACCCTGGAACACCGTGAGGAGGCCCAAACAAACACAGAGACGTGAAAGGCTGCCTTCCTGGCGAGCCCTGGACACAGAACATGCTCAGTGTAACCTGGCAGCTGGACTGATGTGTGATATAGTGCAGCTAGTTGGAAATACACTCCAGGGCTCCCGGCGCAGCTGGAGACCAAAGTTGTAATTTGAAAGATAAAGGAGAAACGGATGGGGAAAAATAAGAAAAGATGGACAGAGAAAATGTACAGCTAGCATTCGCTCGTACACTTATACACTCCAGACATTCGAGAAAATTGAAGCCGATGACTTCAATACTTATATACAAATATTCAAATTTTATTAATATTTCTGCAAGTTTTTATTTTTTATGGTCACCAAGTAATTACTGCTGGTATTGCCTGGCATAAATTTTAATTTAAACTTAAATCTGGTTAGTGTTTCATAAAGATGGGAAAGCATTTAAGCGAGGACCATGAAAAATTAATTTCCTTATGTTCCTTCAAATGTAATATGTAATAAAAAATAAATAAATTATGCACATACTCATTATTATAAAATGTTACATATATCTGAACTAAAACTTTTAATAGCGAGCCATTGAGCATGTCTCCTCCACGCACAGGCAGGCCCCAAGAAGCAATTTGCACCTGCAGCATTTCACAATTTGCACCAGTTTTCACACTCACATCTCTCAATTTTCACACTTACGTCATCACATAGTTGCAATGGAATACATGCCCCGCCCCCCCCCCAAAAAATTCTTCTTCCAGTGTTTCAGCATGTGCTCCTCTGCTTTTACCTTAGCTAAGGCAGGCATTGTTACTCACCCAGCGAGTGTGGAGGGATACGGCAGCATGCAGAGTTAAAAGGCTGGAAAAAGAGGTCAGAGCAAACATGTTCAAACCAAATCCCAGCAATAAACGAAATAAAAGAAAAATGCACTACATCCAGAATACAGTATCTTTATTTTTCAACAAAACACGCAGGTATAGTAGAAGCCATCACTCTTTATTGATGATAGAAAGATAAAGAATTATAAAAACTATTATTATTTTATAGTTAAATGTTTATAAAACATAAGATACATACTGTACATTACAGAAAATGGAGCTTTACTGAATCTCGCAGAAGAAGAGTGTGTAATATGATGCATGTCATGTTTTGGTATAATAATGCAAAATATTATATTTTTAGCTGTGTTTTTTTTTCTAACTTGCGATATTAAGTTGATTAAACCGAGCCAGTCTCTTGAGCTTTTCAGTTAGACAGAAGTGTTGATTGGCATAACTTGTTTTTCTCACTTGCGTCGTCTTTAAAGCAACTTTAACCGACGTTTATTGGCTTACACCCTTGACAGTCATAACGCACTGGTCAATACTCAGGCAGGCAAAGACGGGCACCCTCCAATTAAGTAGCTTCCTGTTGTCCAGCCACTATGGGACGGGCAATGCTTGGTGCAGGGAAATGCACAATATGAAGGAAACTAGCCGACAGATAATCACTGCTGTTATAATTTATCAAAAATTGTTGATAGGAGGAAGTGGCTAGGGACGGAATGCTGGCAAAACTGCTGGCTATTATGGACAATGCCCCTCACCCCCTCCAAAAAACACCTACAGTAACAAGCTCAAGAGTGGCTTCAGCCACATACTCATTCAACCCCAGTGCTTGAAGGAATGACACAGGAAATCACTCCTGCCTAGTGCCATCAGACCCTACAGCTCAACCTGTGGTCACTAAGCTGGACTAAGTTGTGTCAGTTAGCCAATTTACCAATAACGAATTTACCAAGATTCGTGTATGTTCCACCTGCATTTTTGCACTCTACTTGCAGTATCATATCCCAGTGTTTTAATATTTCATTGTTTTTAATTGCTTTGTTACATGCCCGTAAGGTTCCTGGGGATGTGTTTGGGCCGCCACCGGTTCGGCCTCCAGCCTTTGCCTGCCGGCTGGTTCTTCAGCTCCGCCCTTCGCCCCGCCTCCCGGAGTCCGGCCACGCCCCCCATGCATCGTTCTCGACTTCCGGGTCCTGGGCTGAACTCCCATGGACGAACTCCCTCAGCTTCGCTCATTGTTGGATTTGGTGATTGTGATTTTCTGCTTGTGACTTATTTGCTGTGTAACACTTAATGGTTTTAATTGTTTAATGTACCTGGCTGCTATGACAACTTAATTTCCCTCTGGGGATTCATAAAGTCTGTCTATCTATCTATGTAAAATACATCAGCTGCCTCTGACAAAAAAACTGAGACCTTTGTGATGCATACCATAATATACTGACAAACTATGCATAATATCTTTTTCCATTCCCGTTATTTTAAAAACACTATAAAATGCATTACTTTGTTAAATTGTTAATAAGAAAAGTTTCCAGGGAAACCGAATTTGACTTTTCTCTGACTTTAACCATCGATGTCACACGGCACTTCAAAAGGCTGCCTGCAAAAGGAAGTGAACCTACAGATGAAACTCCGTCCAGAGACCAGTGCAGACACATCCACCTCCTGTTGCCAGTTTTTAAAGAATAATTCTGCGGTTTCTTCTGAAAAAAGACCATTGCCATGTATAAACAACTTTATATATAATTAATGCAGCAAACATGGATACACTGCACTATTTAACTTGAGCCTTAATGGGAGGTAAAAAAAACCCCCGAAAGATTAAACTGGAGTGGGCTTAATGATTGTATTCTGCATGTAATCAGCTTTTACATTTTCAAGGGCCATCAATACGTCAAGGCAAGACATATCCGGAGGATGTATCTCTTAACATCAAGGTTATCTATTCCCCGCAAGACTCCACTTCTCACAGGCCTGATATTTTATAGGACCTCTGCTTAACATTTCCATCAACTCAGCAATCAATCACTGTTATAATACTTTGCAGAAAAAAATCAATTAACATTGCTATTAAATGTTCCTTATTACCTCTGTGCAAACACACAGAATACAGAAGGAAAGTGAATAATGAAACCAGTCAGGTAAATGTGGCCGTACTATTATTCTGAAAACAATGCCTTTGACTAAATCTGTCGCAACCAAAGCCTTATAATGCATTCTTGCAACTACATTTTAGTCAAGTAAATAAAGTTCTATAGGAGAGAACTCCAAAACAAATAATTATGCAATAATAAAGTATGAATGTTTTTTTCACATACACTGTATTACAAATAATGGAATACTACTGGGATAAAAGAGTTCAGTTGCACATAATTATTGTGTCCATGAGTAGAACACCAAGAAATACATCTTATTTCTAGGTAATAATTACCACGAGATTTACTGACTGTTTACTTGTCATTCAGCCTTAGCTAGCTGGTATAAGTCGATAGACATACAGGAGTAAATAGCACGATATAATCATATTAACTGTAAAACGTAAAACACTAAACAGTAAATAGCAAATCAATTTTCAAACAGGACCATCACAGCATCCAGAAAGAAATGAGAAAATATTCCATAATGTGAAAGTCTGGTTTTATAGCACCTGTTAAGTTATGATCTGCACGTCCTTATTCTACTGTACTGTCGCTAAACTACAGACAAAGACTATAAATATTATCGACTGGGGGGAATACTTATCCGAATTGCAGATGTTTTGCCAGTTTTCTATTTTCCCTCAGTGGAAAAAGGTTGCTAATGCTGGAAAAAAAGATAAATTTGGAAGTTATTAAATAAAAAGAGTCTGGGTTATGTCACTGTGGTGGATTGTGTTTGCTTGGCTTTGAATCAAAAGTATTCATGCATTGTGCTGCACGCAACCACCTTTAGCCCAAAGGGGATGAAACATTATGGCGAAAGGGGAGCATTTTAGCACCAAAATGGCTGCCAGTCACTTATATTGAGTTAAGTTATTTTCATTGCCCTGAAGTTGTCCAAAAGCTCAGAGGTGAGACGGATGTCACGATAGGAAAATTATAAAAATGAATAGTTCAATTTGTTCCCATATTGTCTCTATTATTCTTACCCACCTTAGTCTGACCAAACTGTCAACCATCAATCTCAAACCTCAAAGGAAAGTTGAATCCAGAGCATATAAAGTTAAACTGACATTTGTTCTCTTCCAATAAAAAATATTTAGTCCATTAAACATAAATACCTGTCATTATGATGCATGTACTGGGGACAAGCCTCCCGTCTCCCACTGATGTTTATTACAACCAAACAACTGCAGTGCCTGCATGTTTTCAACTTTAGTGTATTGATTAAACTTTTAAATGGCTGCCATATTACCAAGGGACATCAGGAAGATTAATTTGCGTCAATGTTCATCTGTAATTCATTAGCCATTTATACTGCACAACCACATGGGCTATCAAGAAAATGCAGGCCATTTTTCACTCCGCGGAGGCTGGGGAACAGGAGCGGAAATTTGCGCTGCATACAAATAAGACGGAGGGGGTGTAAGCTGAGGATCCTTAATGAAAAACAGCACACATCTAAGGAAGGCCTGTAAATATTGGAGGATAAGAATTAAAAAAATAATAACAAATGGAAATCAAATATGGCATAATTACCGCATTTGTCAGGCAAGGAATTTAAATTCAAATTAAAAAGCTCTTTCAGGCACCACTTAAATCTAGATGCAATACATTAAAAAGTTTAAAAGTAAAATAATAATAATAATGCATTATAATTGTGGTTTTCAACAAAAGGACCCCGCCCCTGCAAAATAAGCAAGTATTAAAGTCACCCACCACCCCACCAGTCATAGTTCCTTGCCTCTTATGAGACTGCACATAAGAGGATACACTGCACATTAGTGGTTGTGAGTCCATAGCTACAAGTCTACATGAAGTTATGAACGAGCTCCGTGCCCTAGGTCTGTCTTTAACTTTGTCGGTACACGATACACGGTAATAATAAAAGCAACTACATACGTACATACTATGCCGCACCTGCAACTGAACCAAAGTGGTGAAACCAAGTAATATTTTCACCAACACCACAAAGTTGAGCACGCATTTGTTATTATGAACCATTCTAACTCAGATTTTTTACATAACAGGCTTTATGGCAGTTCGTTTGTAAGTTCAAGTTGCCTGTAAGTTGGACGACCACACGCAGCTTTTGTGTTTATTGTGTTTTGGCAAGGAGCTTTTGCTAGTAAATTTCAACAGCAGGAGATATTGATATTTCAGTAAACTTTAAAGGCTTGGTTCACCAGTCAGTTGAATATGCACCAGTTTTAATTAAGCTTGCATGGTGACACATTTCATGGAGCATCGCACCAATCGAATCAGTCATATTGAAATAAAGATCACTATTTTGTGTCACCAAAGGCACTCGAAAGCATGGTGAATGCAATCTGAATTTGGATGAAAACGTGATTGACTGTATGAAGAGTTGCAGTGTACCAGACTTGGGTGGCAGCTAGCGAAAAGACCAGTTATCAGTACTGGTCCAATACACCCTTAGAACACTTCGATATTCCATTTAATGGAAACACATACTGACTTCAGGTATTCACAGGTCCCAGGCAAGTACTGTACCAGTCTGCGTTTCTGAAAGGCCCAGGCCGCAGATGATTCAGTTACTTATACGCAGAGATCATCAGACGATGAAGTATGGGGTAGGTGAGGATCAAGCATGGTGAGTGACTAATGTAAAATGATTCTGGCAGTGAGTTTGGATTACATTTCAAAGGATTCATAAACTGCAAGGTTAGGAGGTGAGTCACTTAAGGATCACACTACTGTAGCTGAGGATTCAAGAGGTCACTACTTGACCAGAATCAAACATGACCCTATTTAGTCGGAATGACAGTGATCATTAATGGAGGTCTTGAAATGATGTGCTGATAAAATCCCATCATTCTGTAGGAAATTGAATTCTGGAGGACATACATTCTGACTGTGAGAGATCACGGCAAGGAGCTAATTTAAGGAAGATTAAATTAATTTAAATGACATTTATTCTATTTAGAGGGAGTCAGTACAAGACATACAGCAGCTCTGGTGCATTGAGATAAGGGAATGGTAATTTTAGGCTGAGCACACTAGTGGCAGTCAAGGGGCCTTAATCCTATTGGTGCTTCTTTTTTATTGCATATAATGGGAGTTACAGAGAGTGGCTGGAAACTATTACTTAATAGATGGATTTTCAAAATCTTTGTATTTCCTAATTTAATTGACTGTTGAATCTTCCCCCTTTAAGCACAAAGAATAAAAAAGACACATTTTCCCTGAAAATATTAATAAAATGAAGAGCATTTACAAAATGAACGTAATAACACAGAGGCAGGAGCTCTGATCTTCAATAAACGCTGAGCTAAGATAATAGGTCAGTAACCGGTGACACAGTGCAATTACTGTTAATCATGCCAAACCAATGTGAGATTAGACAATCCAGTGAGGGCTGGAGAGTCACCTGAATAGGAGCCTGAGAAGTACATGGCATAAGGCAGCATACAGGCTACGTCGTTTGGCAGGAAGCTACACATTCGTATACATTTTATGCCTGAAACCAGAATAGCTACAAGAAAACGAAGAGAACAATTTAAATTTAATTTTGAAATGTTTTTAATTTGATAGAATATGGAAACTCCTTGCACGACATATGACCTGGCAATAATAGAACTCGTGGCTCTTGTTCATTTTAATTCCCCAAATGGACTTACACATGAGTGTGTACGGCAGCAGGAGGAAATGTATGGACATAGATGCATAAAATGATGCACCTGTTTTAGTAATGATGGAAAGGTTATTAACAATCCCTGTTCACAAGCAGAGCTACACTAAAGAGAAGTAAATAGAATTTTAGGCAATATCCAAGACAATTAAAACTGGCTGCCTTCAGATATATGGGACTATATAAGCTGATATCAAGTCGATGGCAGGTACCAGTATGCACATGCATTACAACAATCAATTAATCAAATCTTAGTGATTGTAAAATATGGAATTAAAGAGAGAGACACCTGATGTTTTTAGGGTGCATTCAAGACTCCAGGTCTAAAATGTTATTTAAAGTAGTTAGTGCTGAGTCCTTTCTTGAACACTTGGCGACATTTCTGTGAGGAAGCTTATGGGTGAAAACAAAAACAGACAGGAGTGAATCTCAGCCCTTCTGACACAGGACATTTCAGTGTCATAATACAAAATACATTCTGATCTACACTACCTCACCATCACATCTGTATGTGTTTGTTGAACATGCCATTGCAAAACCATGGGCAGTACAGGGCTGGTCCCACGTTTGCTGTTGTATAGTAACAGCCTCCACTCCGGTGGCAAGGCTTTCCACTAGATTCTGGAGTGTGGTTCTGGGAATTTGAGCCCATTCGGCCACAAGAGCATTGGCATGGTTGAGTACTGCTGTCAGGCAAGAAGGCCTGTCTCGCAATTGGCATTTCAAATCAACCCAAAGATGTTCAGTGGGATTGAGGTCTGGGCTCTGTGTGGGCCAGTCAAGTTCTTCCACACCAACCTTGCCAAATCATCCGTTTATGAGCCTCACTTTGCACGCTGGAACAGGAAAGGACCTTACACACACTATTGCCAAAATTTGGAAGCACACAATTGTCTAAAATGTCTTTGTATGTTGACAAATTATGATTACCTTTTACTGGAAGGGACCCATACCAAACCATGAAAAATAGCTCCAGACCATTATGCCCCTTCCACCAAACTTTACGTTTGGCCCTGTACAAACAGGCGGCTAGTGTTCTCCTGCCATCTGCCAAACCTAAATTCATCCGTCAGATAGAGAAGCGTGATTCAACACTCCCAAGAACACGTTTCCACACTGCCCAATGGCGACATGCTTTACATCACTTGAGCCGGCACTTGGCATTGCATATAGTAACTTGGCCATGAAAACTCGGGCCATAAAGCTCTCGATGGACAGTTCTTGCGCTGACAGTGCTTCCTGAGGCAGCTTGGAAGACTGCAGCTAGTGTCTCAACCGAGACACAGCGATCTTTACGTGCCACGTGCTTCCGCTCTTCGCCGTACCTCTCTGTCAGCTTGCGTGGTCTACCTCTCCATGGCTATGGTTGCAAGGAGACGCTTCAACATTACAGTAATAGAAGTAACAGTCTGGGGCAGGTCTAACTGGCCAGAAATCTGATAAAGTGATTTGTTGCAACAGTGGCATCCAACGATGGTGCCATATTCAAAGTCACCAAGTATGATCCATTCTGATGCCAATATTTGTCTTTGGAGGCTGTGATTCACTTTATGCTCCTGCAATGGGTGTGGCTGATACACCCGAACTCAGTATTTCTTAGGGGTGTCCACATACTTTTGGCCAAGTAGGATACATTGTGTGTAGTGTCATCACTACACCTCTGCATATGTCCCCCCATTCAAGTGAAGTTAATTTGGTTTGCCGCTGAACTGCATGGCGCACCATTCATTTTAGGGAAATAGCATCATCATGGGAATGAATAGTCGCAAACTGAGGGCCACGCTAGCTATGCCGTTTCGTTAAATACCAAAAATAAAGAACTCCCAACAAATTGCAAAAACTGCTTTTCATAAACGGATAAAAGATTTCATAGTCACGTAGCTGTTCTTTCAGTTTCACGCAACAATTGTTATAATGATTTACAGTAGTGATAATACATCATGAATTTATGTGACAAAATTAATATGAAACAAAATAAATATTATTAATTAGGGTTAGGCAGCAGCTTTGCTGTTACTCAGAGTAAATTTTATTTAAACAAAATATATAGGTATTACAGATGTATATATAATGATACATACATCTTAATTAAAGACCATAGCGCATGATTTTTAAACTGCTACAATAATCACAAGGTAAACGAAATGGTCTAAAATTCAAATAGCAAAAAACAAATAATCCAGTTACATAAATTAACCAAACAATCTGACGTACAGGACGAATAAAATTTCCCTCTACAAAAAAATTATGTGAGTAACAATTAGGTTAGGGCTAATAGATTTCATTACTCATTATGCATATTTCTTATTAAAATGAACAGTTCAGTTAAGTTCTTCATCTCTTAAAGATGTGGAAATTGCAGGGTTCACAGATTTCAATAATAGTCTACTTAATTGACTTTTTCTTGAAGTTTCCCTGAGACGCTTAGATCTTCATCAGAGATTTAAACAGTAGAAGCCTTGGTACAAAACTGAATAAAATACCTACTTCATCTTTGATTACAATGACTTGACTTTGAAATCAAAGATAAAGCAATGCTATGATGTAAAACAAGCCGAAATTCATTAATAATCTTTCCACTAAACAGAGAAACTCTAGTACGCCAGTAAGGCAGTATTATGCTTTGTGCTAATTGGATATAAATTAAAACTTAACTGTGCTTTGGTGAAATGATTTTGGTTTGAATATAAAGCCATTACGGAAATGGGGCACATTATGAGACAATTTATTAAAAGTAAATTAGATGCAAAGCTGATTGGGCATTTTGACTGGCCAGCCATCTGAATAGCAGATTCCAATGAGAAACAATGATACATTACATGATACATTACATGATATATTACCTTAGCTGGCTACAAAATGATTCCACAACCTGTGAAATTAATTCAGAAACTTCAGAATACATCACATAAAACACTTATATCCACATGCAATGAATTCACATTTCGTACACATATTTTCTTGCCCTATGCCATAGCGCCTTACTGAAGCCTACAAATGTTTTCTTTTTAACTGCAAAAGAAGCAATGTTAACAACAGCTCTCATTGACATTTAACTGAATTTATCTTGAAGCTTTTCTATAAAGTATGCACATTTTAAAAAAAACAATAAAAGACACTTGTTGTAAAGAATAAATGCAGTCAACAAAAACGAATACAACAGACAGAAAAGGTGCATGACACTTGAACAGCATGTGTCTAATGGCACATTAGGTGGACAACACTTTGCATTCATTAGCATGTCACGTGCATTTTTGCATCAATTAACAGTATGTGATACTGGTGTCATGATGTTGTAGATGAAAATGGTGACTGTGTCAAACAAACAGCCCAGAAATAGCAAACCATGTCTTCAAGAAGTACTTATTCAATTTAAAGGGCAAAATATAGCAGTCAATAAGAAGCCTTCAAACTGAGAGAGTGGGGGTGTAGTGCCATTACGTTAATTAAAATGCAAAGAATATGTTAGCGCCATATTTGTGCACGAGATCTTTGCATTTATAGCACAAATTCCTATTTGTATTGCTACATACATCACATATGATGCACAATGCAGAATATCGGTATGTCTTCAGAACAAAGAGTATCTTTACAATACATATTTATTGGCCAATTATTATCTCCCACAAAAACACCAGCCAGATAAAAAGCGAACGGGATTTGCACCAAATGGGGGAGGGGGGGGGGGTTAACAGGTTTAAATTACTGTCATATAAAACCTCATGGAGCACATCTAATTTAAAAAAAGATGACTCTACTTATCCGATCCGTCGAACTCCACGCAAAGGCCTGAGACAGTTGGCTACGTCAAAGCTAACAAAGAGCGTGTTTGATTCAAGCACATCGCCAATTATCCTCTGTCCTTAACACCTTCTCAGATAAGCGGCTTGACGGGTGCAGAAGTGACAGATATCAATACTAATCTGCCAGTCCTGCCTGCAACCATAGCCCCAGACAGGCCAACATCTACCTGCCTACCTGCGGGATGCCTGCCTGGCTTCCTCCCTGCCATAAACCTCCCAACAACACTTATTACCTAGACTGATAAGTGCTCTGTGCAATTCTCTGGCCCCTATTATTATATTCATTTCCTTCTGGCTCCTCAAGCCTGATACCTTAGTACCCGAGGGTCCGGTTTCTGCTCCCAAACGGTGATTCGACATGACACTGTGACAGAAAACAGGGGAAGGGGGTGGAAAGAAAAGAACAAGGGATGAAAACAACTGCGCTTGGTTTACCATGCGGAGTGTGCCCATCAACACCAATAACTGTTAGCTGGGAGCCCGGTGTCACAATGATAGAAGTGTGAGATCACTCAGATGAGTGCATCATTTGACTGGAACACATCAATCTTCCCGCTTAATCTAAAAGGACATAGTAAGATAAGCTTTGCCATTAGTTTCTCTTTTTTTTCAGCGTTAGCCTGCAACATTCCTTGTCAGAGCTTAGGTTTGCCGTCTTATTCTGCTGGATCTCACTGCCTGATTGTGTGTTTTGCTTATGGTAGCTTAAAATATATGACATATTGTAGTATCCCATTTCAAATAGCTTTTTTTTTGACACTTTGTAAAGCACCGGAGAAGATTCGCTACCATGCAGACATTCATCGCAAAAATTTATAATTCTTATCTCTTAAACAATCGGCCTCTTTAAGTTATACAGTCCGATTATGAATGTGGGAATAATTACACCTAATTAATAATTAATTTGAGGGACATCAGATGATAACTACAAGCAGTGTCAGTCACATAAGCATACATGCACCCATAGCCTGATATAGCAGTGCAAAAATAAGCTATTGTTACACGGGGTGATTTGGTGTCTAACACGTTATCAGTTCCGTTGCATTTCGGAAAATAACACTGCCAGACGAGCCGATATGCTTTGGTAGGTGTCCATGCGGAAGAGGGGTTTGTAAGAGCTACTTTAGACATACAGGTTTGGAACCAAATCTAAGTTCATGATCACATGACCTTCCTGACTTAAAGCATCACATATTTCAAATATGCTTTGGTGATGCACTTTCCATATAGAATCTCCAAACAAACTCTACTTTAGTAAAAAATCATGGCCCACCCAAGGGAATATAGCTATAATACAGTGATCGATTATCAGCACCAGTAACTTCTGTAACTTTTCATTTCCAAAAATATTACATTTTAAATTTGCAATCAGCTTATAAACTTTGCCCCACCCCCCATAAAAAAATATAAAAAGACACTTCTAAAAAACGTAAAAGTCGTCTAACACTTTAAATCTAAACTAAGAAGTATATTTTCATTCAGTGGTGGTCAATCATTCAGGGGTGGTCATCGAACACCTGCCTGTCTCGAACACCAGCGCCTGAGAGGCGACTTGCCAGCCAATCGCTCTGCATCGGAGGGGGGGGGCGCTGATGGTGATGCTCATCTAGGGCGCCACGTCGGCCTGGACCGGTGTATCAAAAGCAAACTGGCTGTAAAAAACAAACAAACAAATTAATAAGCAGCTTTGGTTTCCTGTCTGTGTGTGGGGGGAGGGGGGAGTCTTATTGTTCATCCTGTTGCTGTGTGGGTTTCGTCTAGCTACTCAATCCACTGGCATCGCTAAATTATAGTATGGTAGTGTTTGTCCCTCATCCCATCCAGGATGTGCCTACCCTTTACCCTCTGGTCATGTGACCCTGTACTGGATGTACAGTTAAGGAAAACAGGACAAAGCTGCATATTCATGGTATATTACAATTCATAATCACAATGGTGATTAGCATATCCATGAGAGTTTTACTGTCTTAGATACTACAATGGTTTTCAATTACCTAGTGGGGTCTCGAAAGGTTTGTGTCCAGGAGCCTGTGATGTCTTAATCTGCCAATGATGCATACTATCTTAATCATTGGTACAATAAAATTGCCTGAAAAGGTTTTTTTTTTTGTAATCTAATATAAACACATAAATGCAAACAATCTTCAGTGCTATTGGTATGTCCCAGGTTTACCATTTTGCTGTCTATTATATTATTTATATTCCTTATTTTAATATCATCAGTGTCATAGGGGGTTCATACCTATTGGTCAAACCCATTCTCAACTATACATTCTGCATGTAAGTGATACTGATAGGCCACTAGCCCAGTTGTTGACCTAGAATCTGGGTATCTTATTGAAAATGTGGACCTCTAAAGCCATAGAGCCAGCATGCTCTGCTATGACACCATCAGCATTTATTCCCGTGTATTTGTCCTCCTCAGTTAAGACCGGACGTCAGTGTGGCTTGTGGACAAGCGCTGCAGCAAACTGAGTTTACAACTAACTGCTATTCCCGGTGTCAGGAAACACAGATAAACACAGCCTGTTATGGTGAAATTGTTGGGCCCTTGCAATAAATGAGCGAAAGAGACATAGGAATTTGGATGAACAAGCTTGGAAAAAGCTTTATAGTAGATCTGCCATTACTTTATCGACAAAACAAGTAACGCTTAGCTAGCTTAGCTGCTAGAATTTTTGTCAACAATTTCATTAGTATACTAATCACCATTGTTGCATTGCGGAAGACGTCAGGGAAAAGTACTTTGATTGAAACCTGGGACGACAGATTACGCAGTGCAGTGAGTGAAGTCTGGGGAAATTAAAACGAATGGCAGCATGCCACTAGCGAACTGGAGGAGAGGTACGGCTGAGGTGATCCTTGAATTTTGGCATCTACCACAGCCCCAAATGGATCACTTTACTTCATCTCCCACATTTTTTTTTAATCCATACAGTATTAATAAAAAGTGTCCCTTCGACATCCAGCTGGAGGGGAATGAAAGGCTGATTAACAATGAGACGTTCCTCATAAAACACAGCATTGCCTGACCATCCACCGCTGCGTGCACATCCTTGACAGGTAGAATAATAACACTCATACATCACTGCCCTGAGTGTCCAATCATCTAAATCTTTCCTTGCCACAGCCTCTGAGACTCAATTATTTTATTGACACCCAATCTTCATAAGGGGAGAAATATTGTGCGTGTAAGGTCACTTGGTTATGAAGACATATTATCATATTATCTGCATGAGGGTTGTAGGGCTCAGACCTGACAAAGCTAATTATAATTGTACATGATACAGAGCTCAGAGCATATTATGTGCTTGGCTGCGTGACTAAGTCCCGGCAGAGGTGTGGAGGAGGGAGAAGGAGATGTGAAGCTAGCAAATATCAACGAGGAGTATTTTAGGGGCGTGGAAAGAATTTGCATCTGTTCACAATTAGCATGGTGTCATCTTTCGGCATCCTTAGACCATGTAAATGCAAACAGACACATTTAGCATTTGTGATTCTCAGTTTAACATTCTATATTTGTTCCTTGGAAACTACAGAAAATAAAAAAAAAATAAAAAAATAAAAAAATAAAACATCAGATAAAGTTTAAAGTTCACCAGATCTCTATTTTCTCTGTGCAGTGACTTGAACTGCCTAAATGTCAAATTTAGCTAGTGATCCCATCCGGGTGTCCTGAGTCATTCTCCTATCTCCTCCCGCAAGATTATCATAGCATCATTGGATCTAGCGTATATTGTTAGTAGCATTATTAAAAAATTTTGTCTTTTGATGAAAGGCCAGATTTGCAGCAGTGGAATTATAATTTTACGGCACTACCTGGTGTAATTCTGTTTAATGTTCTTCGAAGAACATTGAACAGACATTAAAGATAAATGTACTGCAGTCAGCAATGCTGCGCACGGTCCTGGGCCTGGCCGATAACAGCATGGCTGGGTCACCATGCACAAACAGACTTTCCTTCATTTACTTTTGGACCGAAAACAAAACAACGTGCAGGACATCTGTGTTCCATTCATTTTCATCAGAATGCCTTATTTTATCTGCCCGAAATTCCCCCGGATACGCCAGTTGCACGATAATCTCAACTCTGCGCCTAATGGTTGATCTCCAGAGCTGGAAGTGGGACAGCGTTCATCAGCTCTCAGAGGTCATCGGTTTGCATAAGCTTAATGGCGTCAAATAGCGAGAGAGTCTACTTCCCATGAGATACATAATGGCTTTGTCTACAGCCTTCCATCCTCAGTAGCAAAATAAAATTCAATATCCTTATACCGTTTGCCATTTTAATGCTACGCTTGGCTGTTTCTGTGGTTATGTGTCATGAATTTAGGACACATTTACTTGGTTAATGCTGTACATTAACTGCACCTTCATAATGCATTCATGCATTCATAGACTATTCAGTGGACTTTCATACTGCATTCATAGAACATTCATTAGCAGCATGTAAGCATACCTTAACATATTTTAACAGGCTTAATATATATACGAATACACAATATTCAAACATTATATGATAATAACAAACATTATAATTATATAATGTTTGTTATTAATCTAAATTAAATCTGAATACAGATTTCACACAGCATATGTATATAGTTACACCATACCGTAACTAAAAAAAACATCAAAGAGGTTTAAAGAAGTATATTTTACATATATTGCATGCTGTAGACACATTATCTTGTTATGCTCATTAGTGTTAAATGTGCATTGGATGGTCAACTGAGATCACGGTATTGCAGTAACTACAATGAAAATTATACTTCAGTGACATAAAGCATTATTTTAACTTCACCGGTTACAAATATTGCTGAAATACTCGGTTGTTCACACCCATCTTGTGGTTTAGTCACACATCCAGCTGTGTCTGTATATCTGATTAGTCCCTGATAGTGTCTGAGTAAGTCCTGCTTGTGTGGTTTTAAGGGTAAGTCTCACCCTTGTGGCCCTGTCATACCCTAGTGTCTGAGTAAGTCCTGCTTGTGTGGTTTTAAGGGTAGGTCTCACCCTTGCGGCCCTGTCATACCCTAGTGTCTGAGTAAGTCCTGCTTGTGTGGTTTTAAGGGTAGGTCTCACCCTCACCCTGTCATACCCTAGACAAAATAAAAAGTGGTGCTGATGCTTCAAGACTCACAACTCTTGAGTAGGGAGTCATTTGTTCTTTTTTTCCCCAAGAGACTTTAACCCTAAATGAATACCATGCATTATGTGCCATTGTATTTATTTCTAGCGCTAATTGTCAAAGGATCAAAAACAAAATGTACATTGTAAATGTATACTTTAAATGTGAAAATAATAGTATTAGCAACATATGGAGTGCATCGTTCACGACAAAAATACATATTCAGCTGAAGGGTAATTACCGCAGTTATAATTTATATAATAGTTTTGTTAATTCAAAAGTACTTCAAGAAAATATTGAACATTTTTTACACCAAGGAACAAATGAGTTCTAAAATATACCTTCCATACGGGGTCACATGGACTAGCAGGTATAGAAAAATACTATTAAATACAAATTCTATTTAGCAAAGTGATTTGCTACTTTACAGATGCTAAAGCTGGGAATTTGACACTTATTGGTGCACATGTCCGTGTCAGCTGTGCGTGTGCTGCCAGAATATGAGACATGTGTCTCAACCTGGCGCAAACTCTCTCCACGCCGCACCAATACTGTGACCCGCAGATTGTAAAAACAGGCCAACTGGATGGGGTTACTTCAGTCAAGTGGCGTAACTGCTTTGAAGACGCCAGATGATGTTTTACACTAGATTGATAGGATATTCCTTGCATGATGCCTTTGAGTATCCTGGGCTTGAATCCTAGCTACCTGTGACACAGTACTGGACAAGCTGCAATGGAAATAGGCTGATGGGTCATATATTAATAAATTAAAACAATTGCTACAAACCATAATAATACATTTATCCCAATGCTTATGTTAAATTAATAACATAATGCACTTGCTAGGGAGTGCTACATGACTTACTGTATAGCATTTGGTGTTCACAGGTAGTGTTACTGAAATTAAATACAGTGCATAGAAATTGTACATTTACGAAAATATCTGCCAGGTGTTTTATCAAACACATTGGAACCAATGTTCTTTGTTGATTCTGGTTTCAGTTCTCCTCCGTAAATTTAACCACGAAGTGTTTCGCCGACAGCTTGCTTGTGAAAATGCACTATAATAAATAAAATCTGACTCATGGAAAATGGCATCTCATTTATCCTGACTTGATTGATACCACCATTTATGGATCTGGCAAATGTGCACAGTCACATCGCTTTAATGTATTTAACACACCTTTCATCTAAGGCAGTTAAACACTCATAATATGTGTAGTGATTAATATCGCAGTGGTGTGTTTCTGATGTACAAGCTGACTGAGGTGTAGATTGTAGGTGTAGGTGTAGATTTCACCTAATATGAACCTTAAATAAAAGCCAGTTTTAGTGTTGTCTATGATTCTGGGGCCTTAGACACAAAGGTTTCAGTATTTATTGCAAAGTATTGATGTTTTTGTTGATTATTATTTTAATACAATGTACAGCCATTCTTTTTAAAATCCCAATCCTTAAGATAAATTTATTGAATTCACACTACTACCACTTTTAACTGGTAAACTTGCAAATTTTTTAATTAAGAGGATTAAAAAATTTAATTTATTTTAAATACAGTAAGATGCATAGTGGTATTCACAAAGGAACTTTACATGATTGCTGATATCCTGAGAGATGGCTGTGACTTTAAAAAACATTTAATGTGGGCATGAGACATGGATGATAAAGTTGACAGATATGAGAGACAGGTGTCCTTTTATGGAACATGGTGTTTACAGGAAGCTTTGATGGCACATCTGATGGTAACAAAGTTTTGTTGTTAATTGTTATATGGATAATGGGTACAAGTGAGATATTCTAACAAAAGTGACTAACAATCCTTCTTTGTAAACATATACTGTACATGCATACTATATATTTAGCTTTTAGTCTTACTTGACCTTCAAAATGTGCCATAAATTCTACTAAAATAAAATATAATATATTTTGTATGACTGGTACCAAAACAGCTGAGAGGTTCATCTGCCCTGTTGTTAATGTGTTAAGTGCAAAAAAATTGTGCTATTCGCTATGCACCTGATGAACGATCTGTTTCCCATTATACTAAGCTCTCAGATCCAACAAACTGCTGCTGGACTGTTGATCCAAGGCTTTGGCCAATGTGGTCATAAGTTAATCTTGATATCAAACAGTTGGCAATGGGAACCCTTTATTCTGACAACATAAGTAGACCCAAGAAACTTGTGGTCTTTGAATGTACTTTTCAAAGAATTGCACCTCGGCCCGACATTTCCATTTCCTAGTTTATGACCTCCTAATCGGGGATTAACAACCGTGCCCAGGGGCCAAGTGTGTTACCCTTGGAAATCTCCAAGCCAAACACAATATACTAAATTTTGCACTAAGCACATCCTTGCAAAACAGCATGCGGACACAGCAACATAGCATAAACATGTGGAAGTACAGAAAGGTAATATGGACACAGCGACATGGCATAAACATGTGGAAGTGCAGAAAGGTAATATGGACACAGCGACATAGCATAAACATGTGGAAGTGCAGAAAGGTAATATGGACACAGCGACATGGCATAAACATGTGGAAGTACAGAAAGGTAATATGGACACAGCGACATGGCATAAACATGTGGAAGTGCATAAAGGTAATATGGACACAGCAACATGGCATAAACATGTGGAAGTACAGAAAGGTAATATGGACACAGCAACATGGCATAAACATGTGGAAGTGCAGAAAGGTAATATGGACACAGCAACATGGCATAAACATGTGGAAGTACAGAAAGGTA